>WTXK01000211.1:0-78225 GCA_025769895.1 Lactarius psammicola
TACCGGACCGGACCGGCCCGGCCTGAACTCTTGAGTCATGACCTAAGTTGGACGGTTCATGACACAACAGAAGACGAAGCAGGAGATCGCCCTGACGCAGAAGAAGAACAACAGAGACGACAATTTGACGAGATATGTATCAATTCCTTAGCTGCCCAAGCAGAAAACATTGCAATCAGATCCCCTGCAGCCATGGCCACCGAAACATGCGTATACACAGAAGAAGAAAATCGGCTTGCCAACGCACTGGCTGAGCGAAGAATACAGAACGTCCAAGAGGAGGAAGCACCTCCGTCACTACAGCCAGCAGAATGAGTCATCGACCCAAACACCGGCCATCATGTAACACTAGATGAGCTGGCAAATCAACGAATGTATAGACCTGATCAACCCGACCCACCATCCAACAGAGAACAAAGTCGAGTGTGGAGCTACCTAGCAAGACAACGCATAGAAGGGGAAGGAATACCCGCCAATATTCCACGAGGAGGTGGACTGCTGGGACGATATCCAGGAGGAGTACCACCGCGATGACCACCTGGAGGCGGGCCACCTGGGGGAGGACCACCCGGAGGAGGACCACCCGGGGGGGATCCAAACGGAAGAGGGGACTACAACAAATTACAAGGGCAGCCCCCTCCTATGTTTCACGGTGACAGAAAAGCCACTGAAACCTTCCTTACCAAGTGGGAACTGTACAGGGGAATGAATCAGCATACGCAAACGATGTGCGAAGCCTACTCACATGCCATCCTCTTTCTCACCTTCTTAGAAGGGGATGACCTCAACGAATGGATCACTACCCACACTAGGTGGCTGACCCTACAAATTGCAAACGGAATACTGGAGGACGATGAACGAATTTGGGAAGCCGTATACCGAAGCTTCAAAAGACGATTCACAAATACGTTGGAACAAGAGCAGGCATGAACGGCCCTGCAAGATGGCATACAAATGGAAGGAACGGACATTGATAAGTATGTGTCAAAGTTTGAAGAGCTAGTATGGCATGCTGGCTACCAAGCAGACTCGCCTATGGTGATCAATGTGTTCACCAAGGGACTCCCGTGCAAGCTCTATGAACAATGCTACACGCTTGACAACCCTGCAAAGCTACGAAGGATGGAAAGCGGCTCTGCTCAAAAGGCAAGAACAATACATCCACCTTCAGAATCACTTCAATGAAGGAAAGAAGAACCTAGAGAAATACCGCAACCGACAAGGGAATCGTGGGGGGTATTATCCCCCACCACACCTTGCACACCCTGATGCTATGGACACGTCTGCGCGAGCCCGAGCACGAGGAGGAGAAGTCGACAACAGCACCGCTGCTGTTGCGGGATCCGAAGATATGAACCTGAACGACCCAGGGTTCCAGCAATATATGCAACAAAACATAAGGGGACAATACGCACCAAGAGGAGGATTCATCCAACAACAATGGGAGGCAATCCCATGACATCAGGGGAGTACAGTGTTATAATTGCCAAAAATTTGGACATTTCAGTCGTGACTGCACACAGCCCTGAAATCAACGAAATCAACAGCCACCGCCGGCTCAAGTACGAGCCGCCACAAACCTCACGCCGCAACAAGAAGCAGTGCAGGTACTCCAAACGATCGCTAACAAGAGTGACGAGACCCAAGAACTCGTAATGAAAGGAATATGGGAAAGAGAGGATTTTCCAAACGCCTGAACCCGGTGGCCTGGGTGAGGGCAATACATTCCCGTGATGTTGTAATAGTAACTACGCGCTTTCGATCTATGCACATTCCAGTTTCGACTTGCACACATCACACAATGGCCGACGTAAGAGTGTTAGTGGACAGCGGGGCCACTGACTGTTTTATGAACCATCGATTTGCAAAACAAATGGGGCTGGGATTGATTCCCCTGGAAAAGCCATGAAAGATATGGAATATTGATAACACTGAGAACAAAGGAGGGTCCATCACTCATTATGTGGACCTCGACGTATGCACTAAAGGAATCCACAAGGAAATAAGATTCCTTATCACCAACATTGGAAACGAAGATGTTGTTCTTGGATACCTGTGGCTGGCCACATTCGAACCAAAATTCACATGGCGATACACCACCATCCACGAAGATATGCTACCCATCATAATCCGGTCAGTAAACCCTGCGACTCCCACATCAACCCATTATTGGTGCCACCACTACAGAACCCTTGACGACGATGGAACAAGAGTCAATTATACACCAATTGGAGGAACAGTGTACCTTGCGAACGACAGCAACAGAAATGGCAATCAAAGCCAAACAACAAATCACCGCTGCGGTACTACCACCACAATATACACAATTCGCAAAACTCTTTAGTGAAGAGGAGTCCCATCGATTTTCCCCCAAGTGAGCGTGGGACCACGCCATTGAATTAAAACCAAATGCTCCAGCTGCACTGGACTGTAAGATCTACCCCCTCACACAGCAAGAAGACGGCGCCCTGCAGAAGTTCATCAGCGAGGAACTCAAAAAGGGATATATCCGACCCTCTAAATCGCCCTATGCTTCACCATTCTTCTTTGTGAAAAAGAAAGATGGGAAGCTTCACCCCGTACAAGATTACCGAAAACTCAATGACATCACGGTGCGAAATCAATATCCCCTTCCCCTCATTATGGACCTCATCATGGATCTAAGCAACACAAGTATCTATACAAAGCTCGACGTCCGATGGGGATACAACAACATATGCATCAAGGAAGGGGATGAAGAAAAGGCGGCCTTCAAAACACGCTACAGACTTTTTGAACCTACCGTTATGTATTTTGGCCTAACTAATTCCCCCGCCATGTTCCAGACCATGATGAACTTCATCTTCCACGACGTCATTCTCAAACACGAAACCCTTGGCACCACCATTCGCGTCTATATGGACGACATTGGTATCGCCTCCCGCGCAGGTCTTGATGGCCACGTGGCGGCGGTTTGCGACGTCTTACAAGTTGCCCTGGACCACGATCTTTACTTCAAACTCGAGAAATGCCTGTTTCACATGCCCGCGATGGATTACCTGGGGGTAATCCTTGAAAAGGGGGTAACATGTATGGACCCTGCAAAAATCGTGGGCATCCACGACTGGCCCATCCCCAAAACCGTTAAGGACGTCTGCTCTTTCCTCGGTTTTTGTAATTTTTACTGCGCATTTATCAAAGGATTTGCACACCATGCACGCCCCTTAAACAAACTTACGAGAAAAGGGGAAGAATGGCAGTGGGGTCAAGACCAACAAGTGGCATTCGACACGCTCAAAATGTGCATAACACAAGAACCCATACTAGCACACCCAGTATTAAAGGACCAATTCAAGCTCGAGGTGGACACGTCCGGATATGCCATCGGAGGGGTCCTCCTTCAACAAAAAGAGGACAACAAAAATCACCCAATTGGTTATTTCTCAAAGACCCTCGATCCAGCCCAATGCAACTATCATGTCTATGACCTCGAACTGCTTGCAATAGTCGAGGCGCTCAAACACTGGAAGCCTCTGTTGGCTGGATCGCCACATGATATTATCGTCCACTCCGATCACACGAACCTCTTGTACTGGCGAAGCCCTCAAAATATCAACAGGAGGATTGCCAGGGAAGTAGTTGAGCTCTCCAAATACCCGATCAAAATTAAGCACATTGCAGGACAGGCTAATGGACGTGCCGACGCCCTCTTGCGAAGGAGCGACTATGACACAGGAGACAACAACAATCAGAACGTGGTGGTCCTTCCAGACCATATGTTCATACGAACAACGGACACCACTACGGTGGTGTCATGAACCGTCAAGCTTAGGTTATGACTCAAGAGTTAAGGCCGGTCCGGTCCGGTCCGGTATTATGTAATCAACTTCCTAATTAGGAAATCCGAGGTCGGAGTTTGAAATTATACTCCGAGGGTCACGTGATCTGTCATGTGACTAGTTCCTTGTAGAAGGTTCTATAACCTTCTACAGACTTCTACCAGTTTCCACAGAAGAACTGCAGAAAAGGTCACCAGGTCTCAGAGAGACTACTGCCATTGGATGGTATTTATAGAGCTTCCACAAGCTTCCAGGATATTCCCAGAGAGACTATTGCCATTGGATGGTATTTATAAAGCTTCTACGAGTTTCCAGAGTATTCCATTATGTAAACACCATGTAGCCAGGTATATAAGCTAGAGCAATACAATGGACAGTCCCTCAGACTGTCCACTTGTGAACTCCCATTTGCAAGCTCATAGTCTTCTGCATTGCTTATCACCATTGATCTGCTCTGCCTCCTTGCCCTCTTGCATCTGTTTAAAGTCCTTGTCTCTACTCTCCACCTTGCTCTCTTCTTTGTCCCTCATATCTGTCGTCGTCTTCTTAAGTGTTTTAAGCGTAATTGACTTACTGAGAGTAAGTCATCACACTTGGACAGTCTCACTTAAATTGACCATGGATATTCTTGATAGTGTCTGACTACGACTACTCTGAATTCGGACACTGGGATGAAGCATCCGGTTCCTATTCCTACAGAGGGTACTCTCCGTTGGCACGCCCCCTCGACAATCTTATTCCCTCATCCCCCCTTCATTATTCCTTGTCACCAATAGGGCTGAATATTGCCCCCCTCCCTGAAGTTGCTCAAGTAGTTGATGTTATGTGTCTACTGGCACGTGGCTCAACTTGAGCACAGGGATGGTGACTGCACAAATGGATGACTTAGTGATACGTCGGCCCAGTCGGCACGGGATCGCGGGAGTATAACAGCAAGCCCTTCTAAAGGGACAATACTGACTCGACAATGACAACAATGAAGCAGACTCCTGTCAAGAGGAGCGCAAGACTTAGGCTGATGAGGAAAGATGGAATGATAGGAACCTGAGTAGATTCAAGAAGACCAAGCTGCGGACTACGGCGCAGCTTGGCTAACCTTATATACATGTACACGAGGGCTTTGAAGCGCCTCTTGAATGGTAGGTAGCCAATCACGTACAGTATGGTTATCGTAAGAGTCCATTCGAGTCATACAGTATCATCCAATCACAACCTCATCCCTTATCGTACAGTACTGGTTTATCGGAACCGTTATCTGTGAGTCACATACCGCTTATCATGTATCGGGAGTCCGGGGATATGAGCTACCCGGAACCTCGCGTTGTAACATCACCCCCTTTTCAGGAAGGATGCCCACATCCTAGAACCCTCGGCTTCGGTGATATTCTTGCTGGTCTGGTCACTCCCAGAGTATCTCGGGGTCTCCAAGTTGTCGTCGCTCGCGCTTGAGGCGTGCAAGGGCGTCCGCGCGGTGAAGACGGGCGGCACATAGCGACCGCCTCCCATATAACACCGTGATGCCTGTTTCAAGCTCTTTGATGCGTTGCTCCAAACACTGCTGATCTTGCGTCAGCGCTCGGTATCTTCGGACTTTGGCAGGGATGGACTTATCTGACAATGCCCGGAGGCACTGGTTGATCACGGGCTGCCTTCGATACCCCCACTCTAGGGTCTTCAACTCGTCTTCAGTATATTTCGGGGGTCTGGGGAGCACCGGCCTCGGGGTAGCGTAGAATGGGGACGTGTATACACGGTCCATCCAATCAGTCCCCATTAGGATGAGGGGGTCGTCGCTTTCGATGATTTGGTACCAGAGGGCAGGGCGACTGACCCCTGGAACCGTGAGTGGACAGGGGATATAGTCACTCCCCGCGTTTCAAGTCCATCCTTGCGGGGTCTTGGCCTCAAATGGCTGTTTGAGGGGGTCATCTACGAGCTCCTGCCATTTGTGTCGCATGATGGGCTTGCCATCAGTGGTGGAGGCATGCGGGGTGTCGTCGGGTAAGTGTTCATATCGTCCGTAGGTAATGTGGGGGTGCTCAGCTGGGTAAAGATCGGTTTCCCAATCGACGTTTCCGAACTCTTGAGTTTGGATTCGCGCATTCACTTGAGTTCGGCGTGCCTCTTCAGCAACTTCTCTCTCCATGTGGCGTGCGCGGCGTCGAGCTGCTCTTTGGTCCACGCCTGCGCGGTGTGTCACCAGAGCTTTGCAGGCTTCTTCACCATCGCCTTGAAGGTGGAGTCGTACTGGTACGGGCTTGGTGTCGCTCGTATCTTCTCCCACGATGAGAGGATCGTCCCGAGTTCCACTGCGATACTCCTCTGTGTCAGGAACATTCCGCACTGTAAGCAGCCAGGGCTGTAGTGCACATTCGGACAGTGTTGCCTGCGCAGGGCCGGGGAAGGCGCGCTCCACTGCGGCGAGTTCGTCTTGGGTAATCAGGGCAACCATTGTACCCACGTCTTCTGTAGTTGCATGGACCACAGTGGCTCCTTCTCCTGTGCTGTGGTCTCTGCTGTTGTTGTCGTTGGTTGTTTCCCATCTGAGGGCGGCGGTGTTGCCCGTTTCGTGGACCCGCTTGAGTCGGCGTCGCGCTTCATCGAGGGAGATGAGTCCCTCCAATAGCTCGGCTGAGTATACTTCTTCAGCGGTTTTAGTGGCATAGTAGGCAAAGTCCATGAGAGGGGTGCTAGTGGGGGCGGTGGATAGAGGATGTGGATGGAGGGAATGGGGAAACTCATCGGATTGAGTGGCCCTTAAGTAGGTTCTGGTGTTGGAGTTTGATTGCTTGTACTCCCTTATCTTGTCCTTGGCAAAGATATCGGCTTTATTGACCCACTGATTCTCCGAGTCAGGATAGCCTAGCCATTTTACCAAATATTGCCATGTGCGTCGTCTGCCGAAAAGCCAAGTATCTAGAATCTTCTCGACCTTGTATTCTTCTTCCCCTTCCACAAGTTCTGGTGGCGGGCGTGTGAAATTTGGTCCATGTACGGCAGTCTCACGATAAGGCGTGAGAAGATCAATGTGGAACACCGGGTGGATCCTCCATTGAGCCGGTAGTTCTAGGTGATAAGAGTAAGGGGACATCACCTGGTCGACCTTAAAAGGACCATGCCGTTTGGCCGCTAGCTTGGCACTTGGTTGACTTGTCCTAAGATTGCGCCTGTCTAACCATACCTGGTCTCCAACCTTGTACCTGGGCATATCTTTGTGTTTGACCCATAGAGTCTGGGCCTTGGCCATCAGTGATTGCGCTTCTTGCCGGGCTTCTTTTAGCTGCTCCATACGTGTCGTTATTGTAGCGGAGTCCAATCGGCTACGACTTGAAAGACAAAAATAGTTGAAGTAAAGGAACAGGCCAAGGTTGGATACGCAAGCCTAGCGCGGAGATAAATCACGCGCTGAACCTGTAGACGACGCGGAGGGTAAGCACAACTTAGAGACCTTTATACAAGGTCAAAGGCTAAGTTCACACAGCAACAGGCTGAGTAGAAACCAAGAGGACAAGTTAGATTGGAAGAATAAAGAAGTACAAAGGAATGCGCACCTGAGTAGAAACCAAGAGGACAAGTTGGTTCTACTCAGGACGCTACAGCAGGGTTTATATACTACTGCGCTCATTGTATTACTAAGTACTTTAGTAAGTGTAATGACTCATGCGCTGACATGTTGTATCTATTATTAGCCCTTATCTATTGTGCTGACTGATGCACAGTAAGTGACTATTACTACTTGATGACGTGTCCTCTTTATCTGCTGAGTAAATCCTAATACAACACATCATACTACTTTAGTAATGTGTTCTACTACATTCTATAGAGTTCTAGCCAATCAGAACAAGCACATGTGCTATTGTTATCTATAACAATAGAAGTCCAAAGACGGCAAGACTGTCACACAGTCAAATAACATCACATGATGTATCCCACAATCACGTGACCCAAAGTTGCACATGTTGGCATCATGTGACTAACCATCTTATCATATCTAATGATAAGGAACTTAAGTACTTTGGCCGCTTATATCTTACCCAAATAAATCCGTAAAAATACAGAAAAATTAGGGAAAATAATACACATCCATGACAGTTATCTGGGGAATGGGAGACGGCTTATCCGTCCAATCAGCGCGGGGGTGGTATCCCATGAGAAGCTCAAATGAAGACTTCCTTGTTATCTCATGGGGCCACGAGTTATGCACAAATTCTGCCAGTGGCAGGTAGTGAAGCCAGTCCTTTTGATGATAATCCACCTGGAAGCGTAGATATTGCTCCAGCCATTGATTGGTCCGTTCGGACTGGCCATCTGTCCTCGGATGATACGCAGACAAAATATTTTGTTCGATCCCCAATTGCCTGCACAGTTCTCTGGCGAACCAGGACGCGAACCTCGGATCTCTGTCAGATATTATTTTAGTGGGGAGTCCATACCGTGCGAACACATTTTTGGCGTATAGTTGGGCCGTCTCCTCCGCCGTGATGTCTTCACTGCACGGTATGAAAACTGCTGCCTTGGTACAGTCGTGATTAGTGACTGTAAGAATGGAATCATACCCTCCTGACACCAGGAGTTTAACAATGAAGTCCATTGCTACTACCTCAAATGGTTTGGCCTCCAGCTTAGGGAATATGGGTTGTAGGGGTGCCCGAGTTGGTCGCGTGTTGACCTTGTTTTGCTGGCATTCTGCACAACCCTTGATGTATTCCACGATGTCCCTGGTCATTCCTGGCCAGAAGTATCGTTTAGCTACAAGCATGCCGGTCTTCATCATGCCTGGGTGTCCGTATACTGGGGGACGATGGTGAGCATCAATTATTTCACGTTTTTTGAGTACTCCCCCGGTTACGACGCGCCTTCCTTCCTTGAGCCATACCCCGTCAATCTTCATAAGTCGGTGTGTGTTTACCCAGTGTTGTATTTGGGCCTCGTCCTGAGCATATCCTGGTCCTGTGGGTTCTACCGTGGTCGTGGTGGACATTCGCATGAACATGTGATCCGGGAGCACTATGACGTCCTGATTGTCATTGTCACTGGTGTCGTAGTCACTCCTTCAGGAAAGAGCGTCTGCGCGTCCATTCGCTCGTCCTGCAACATGTTTAATCTTGATTGGATATTCGGACAGCTCGACCACTTCCCTTGCTATTTGTCTGTTAATATTTTGGGGACTACGCCAGTTTAGCAGGTTTGCGTGATCTGAATGGATGATGATGTTGTGTGGGGACCCTGCTAGCAAGGGCTTCCAGTGTTTGAGCGCTTCTACTATTGCGAGTAGTTCGAGATCGTAGACGTGGTAGTTCCACTGAGCCGGGTCTAACGTCTTGGAGAAGTACCCGATTGGGTGTTTTTTGCCGTCTTCTTTCCTTTGTAGAAGGACTCCTCCCATTGCATATCCAGATGCGTCTACCTCGAGCTCGAATTGGTCTGTTAGTACTGGATGGGCGAGTATTGGCTCTTGCGTAACTCGTGCTTTAAGGGTTTTGAACGCGCTTTGTTGGTCTGGTCCCCACTTCCATTCTTCGTTCTTCCTTGTGAGTGTGTTCAGTGGTCATGCGTGATGGGCAAAACCCTTAATGAAGGCACGATAAAAATTGCAGAAACCAAGGAAAGAACGGACATCCTTAACGGTTTTAGGGGTCGGCCAATTGCGAATGCCCGCGATTTTTGCAGGGTCCATGCAAGTCACCCCCTTTTCAAGGATTACCCCCAGGTAATCCATGGAGGATGCATGGAAAACACTTTTTTTGGGTTTGAAGTAGAGGTCGTGATCGAGGGCGACTTGGAGAACATCGCTGACTGTGGTGACGTGGCCGTCAAGACCGGTGCAGGAGGCAATGCCGATATCGTCCATGTAGACGCGAATAGTAGTGCCTAGAGGTTCGTGTTTCAGTATGACATCACGAAAAATAAAGTTCATCATTGTCTGAAACGTTGCCGGGAAATTGGTGAGCCCAAAGTACATGACTGTAGGTTCGAAGAGTCCATATCGTGTTTTGAACGCCGCTTTCTCTTCGTCCCCTTCCTTGATACGGACATTATTGTACCCTCAGCAGATGTCCAGTTTGGTGTAGATGTCGGCATTGCTCAAATCCGTAATGAGATCGGAAATGAGGGGAAGAGGGTATTGGTTACGCACAGTGATGTCATTGAGTTTCCGATAGTCCTGTACCGGTCTGAGCTTTCCGTCCTTCTTTTTGACGAAGAAGAAGGGTGACGCATAAGGGGATTTGGATGGTCGGATATACCCCTTGCTGAGCTCGTCATTCAGAAACTTCTGGAGGGCCTCGTCCTCTGCCCTCGTAAGTGGATACACTTTGCAATCTAGCGCCGCCGGTGCGTTTGGCTTCAGTTCGATGGCGTGATCCCATATGCGTTTTGGAGGGAATCGGTGTGACTCCTCTTCACTGAAGACTTTTGCAAATCGTTCATACTGGGGTGGTAGTGGGGTCGCTTTTGTATACTGCTGTGCTTGGATTGCAAGTTCTGTTGCCGTAGTTCGGAGGACACACTGCTCCTCTAGTTGTTCCACGATACGTCCTCGTTCTTCATTTGTTGGTCCTGTGGTCGCAGCGCCAATAATCGGTTGTCGCGTAATACACAGATTTATGGACCAGATTACAATAGGCAGCATATCTCCGTGTATGGTAGTGTACTTCCATGTGAACTTTGGTTCGAATGTGGCCAGCCATGGGTATCCGAGTACCATGTCTTCGTTCCCGATATCCGTGATGAGGAATCTTATTTCCTTATGGATTCCTTTAGTGCGTACATCGAGGTCCACATAATGAGTGATGGACCCCCCTTTGTTTTCTGTGTTGTTGATATTCCATATTTTTTGTGGTTTTTCCAGGGGAACCAGTCCCAACTTCATTCGTTTTGCAAATTTGTGGTTCATGAAGCAGTCAGTGGCTCCGCTGTCCACCAATGCTTGTACGTTGGCCATAGCGTGATGTGTGCGAGTCAAAATCGGGATATGCATAGATCGGAAACGCATAGTTACTATTACAACATCATGAGAATGTATTGCCCTCACCCAGGCCACCGGGTTCAGGCGTTTGAAAAATCCTCCCGCTCCCAAATTCCTTTCATCACCAATTCTTGTGTTTCATTGCTTTTGTTAGTGATCGTTTGAAGCACTTGTGCCGCCTCTTGTTGCAGTGATAAGTTCGTAGTGGCACGGACTTGCACTGGTGGTGGTTGACTTTGCCGTGGCTTCCAGGGCTGTGTACAGTCGCAACTGAAATGTCCATATCACTGACAGTTATAGCATTGCACTCCCCTGATATCGTGGGACTGCCCTCCTTGTCGCTGTACATATCCTCCTCTGGGTGCGTATCGTCCCCTTGATCCTTGGGTATAAGGTCATAAGTTTGGGTTGTTGGGGCTCATGTCTTCAGAGCCTGCGACCGCCGCGATACTGTTATCAACTTCTCCTCCTCTTGCTCTGGCTCGGGCAGACGTGTCCATTGCATCGGGATGTGTGAGGTGCGGAGGTGGGAAGTATCCTCCTCGGTTCCCGGTGCGATTTCGGTACTTTTCTAGGTTCTTCTTGCCCTTGTTAAAGTGGTTCTGCAGGTGGATATACTGTTCCTGCCTCTTGAGGAGGGCCATCTTCCATCCCTCGTAGCTTTGCGGGTTATCGAGCATGTAACATTGTTCGTATAATTTGCGTGGAAGTCCTTTGGTGAACACGTTGATCACCATTGGCGAGTCTGCTCGGTAGCCAGCGCACCACACTAATTCTTCGAATCTAGACACGTACTTGTCAATGTCCATCCCTTGCATATATATTCCTTCCTGTAGCGTCGCTCGCGCTTGTTCTTGTTCTAGTGTATTCGTAAACCATCGTTTGAAGCTTTGGTAGACCGCTTCCCATATTCTTTCGTCGTCTTCTCGTATTCCATTTGTGATTTGTAACATCAACCACCTTGTGTGGGTGGTGATCCATTCGTTAAGGTCATCTCCTTCTAGGAATGTGAGGAAGAGGATGGCGTGTGAATACGCTTCGCGCATGGTCTGTGTGTGGCGGTTCATGCCCCTGTACAATTCCCATTTAGTTAGGAAGGTTTCAGTGGCTTTTCTGTCTCCGTGGAAAATGGGAGGGGGCTGTCCTTGTAGTTTGTTATAGTCCCCTCTTCTGTTAGGGTCTATTCCTTGTGGGCCTCCACCCCCACTGCTTCCGCCACCACCTCCGCCTCCCAAGGGTGGCGGTCCTCCAGGTGGTGGCCGTGGTGGTATACCTCCGGGGTATCATCCTGGGGGTCCGCCTCCTCGAGGGATGTTGGCGGGTACCCCTTCTCCTTCAACACGCTGTCTTGCTAGGTAACTCCAGACTCTGCTTTGCTCCCTGTCTGATGGTGGGTCAGGTTGATCTGGTCCATACATTCGTTGGTTGGCCAGTTCGTCCAGCGTTACGTGATGTCCGGTGTTTGGGTCAATGGCCCGTTCTGGTTGGAGCGGTGATGGTGCCCTTTCGGCTTCTTGTTCCCCTTGTAGTCTTTGTTCCGCAAGTCAGTCTGCCAGCCTGTTTTCTTCCTCTGTGTAGGTGCGTGTTTATGTAGCCATGGCTGCTGGGGATTGAATATTGATTTGTTCTGCTTGTGCGGCTAGGGAATTGATACGTATCTTGTCAAATCATCACCTCTGCTGCTCTTCTTCGGCGTTGGGACGATCTCCCAATTCATCTTCTGTCGTAGTTTGATTGGTATCTTCTGATGGCGCCAGCGCGCTGTCGTCTTCTGCACCGTTGATTGGACCCCACTGGTCTCGATGCACTACCTCACTTCGTAGGATGTTGCAACCGTATTCTGCTCCTGTGGGTCGGAGTACGTCCCACCGTTCTCTGCGAGGACTCCAAGCAACTTCTGTCCAACACGTATGTTCGTGTAACGCCACCACAGGGGCGTTAAGTACGACGTGTACTTTCGGAGTCGTCTGTCAAGAGTTCTGGTAGAGCGAGTCGGTTAAGACTCAGTCCGATGATGAACAAGAGTTGATCTAGCTTTGAAAGCTTGTCAACCTTAGTCAGAGAATACGGAGCTCAGGCACGAAGGCGAGCAAGGGACTTAAGCGCAAGGGCAAGTCAAGACGGGTTCGCGAGTTCTGATGTGGTTTTACACAAGAAGCTAGAACTGCTGTACAAGCCAGTCCGACTACGACCTATATACTAGTACAAGCCCCAAAGAGACAACAACAGGGCAACATAGTAGGTAAACAGATGGCGCCATGAGGAACACATGGGCGCGACAGGTATCGTATGGCGTCAGAGATAAGACGAGGGTCTGGGTCAACTATCAGTGACACGCGGTGGTCAAAGGATCAAGTGGCAGCCAATGCATGGCGTATAGTAGTCAGTCATGGGTCGTCACAGAACGTATCATAGAAGCAGCAATCAATGTATAGTAAAGGCGCAATGCCTATCAGTCAAGAAGGAGATCACAAGGGACATCAGGTGTGGAAGGAAGTCAAAGATAAAGAGGCGAGGCTGTCCATGAAGGCAGATGTGTGAGGGGTCTGGGTGTATGGTGACGTCGAGGGGAACAATGACAAAGAAAACAAAGATAGAACTGTTCATGACGTACAAGGCGTGCGGGAATAGAGACAAGTCACGTGAAGCAGGGGAAAGAGTTGCAAAGACAGGAATCCATGGATAGAGGGATGCGTGGTGTCAACTTCAGGGAAAATGGTAAGAAGTCCCCTTAGCAGTACGTCGCAAGGCAAGAAATCGTAACAGTTCGAAATTAAACTCAACTGGGTACACTCTTGATGGTCTCGTGGGTATGTCTACCCAATATCCGGTAACATTGTTGACTGTTCCCCACCATGTGCTTCCAAGGTAACAGGTGGGAACGTTTCGATCTCCTCTTCATTCGATGGAGTATTGTGCAAATACCCAACTATCTGCGGTAGTTTCGGTCGCCACGGTGGGAGCTTGGTCTTAATGTTACGAGTCTACTGGCATGTGGCTCGACTTGAGCACAGGGATGGCGACTGCATGAATGGATGACTTAGCGATATGTCAGCCCGGTCGGCACGGGATCGCGGGAGTATAACAGCAAGCCCTTCTAAAGGGACAATACTGACTCAACAATGACAACAATGAAGCAGACTCCTGTCAAGAGGAGCGCAAGACTTAGGCTGATGAGGAAAGACGGAATGATAGGAACCCGAGTAGATTCAAGAAGACCAAGCTGTGGACTACAGCGCAGCTTGGCTAACCTTATATACATGTACACGAGGGCTTTGAAGCGCCTCTTGAATGGTAGGTAGCCAATCACGTACAGTATGGTTATCGTAAGAGTCCATTCGAGTCGTACAGTATCGTCCAATCACAACCTCATCCCTTATCGTACAGTACTGGTTTATCGGAACCGTTATCTGTGAGTCACATACCACTTATCACGTATCGGGAGTCCGGGGATACGAGCTACCCGGAACCTCGCGTCGTAACAGTTGAGCAAGTTGCTAGTCCCCAAGCACAGGCTGCTACATCAGTGCCGCCATCACCTTTGATACCCCAGTTGGCTTGATGCACAGAGCCCTTCCCAGCATCTCCCCTTACACCAATCCAGTCCAGCCCCCGCTCCCCCAGTCTGGAGCTCACATATCCACCGTCCCCCGTATTCAAGTCCCCTTTGGTGGCACCTGCATCCCTTCCAGTTCCTACAGTTCGTTTGGTTTCTCCACCGCCGCGTCCACAATCCCTGCCTCTTTTACCGTCACCATTCTTTCTTGTTCCTTCGCGCCCAGCCACCCCAGACTCACCTATTAATTACAATCGTGTGGCGGAAGGAGAAGAGCGGGTAGGCACCCCATGTCCAACCAGCCCAGAACCAGCTGAAAACCAAGAGAACATTCCCCCACCTATCCCTGTTATTCGTCCCCCTCCTTGTCTCAGTGCTGTGGGCCAGCACCCTCATCAGTTTGTCGCAGTCCATACTATCAGGGGAGAAGAGTGGAGACCCATAAGTGAGTTCTATCAGGAATCCATCCATAATTTCCACACCGTCCAACAACTGTGCGACAACCCCCCTACCTTTCCTGGTATCCTCCCTTTCTGATGCAAGTCCCCCCACTACCAGACCATTTACCCCCGTGATCGTCCTCTTGCCATTTCATTGGGCATTCAACCACTGTACGCCTGTTGTCAGGCCATCCTTGACCACCCCAGCGCAGACCTCCCCCTAGGTAGCATCCGCTACAACTTCAGGAGAGGCATTCACAAAGCCTTTGCCCCCCTAAACAACACCATCAAGCAAGGGTACGTGTACTCCCTAGTCATTTTAGAAGTGCAAGACTTTTTGTATGGAAGAGTGTTAACCACGTACGGTTATCTAGTGTTTCACGAAGAAGGGGTGTACGCGGTTGAACAAGGATACCACTTTGAGGACGTACTCCAGACTAGTCCTCATTTGATAGGGTATTGCTTCCACCCCCGCATCCCTGCTGACCCTTTTCAACATATTACGCACTACCCAGACAACGAAGTACTATAATCACTTACTGAAATAAGTAAGTGCTTGTAGTAGACAGCTGGGTATTCTTATCAAATAAAAAGGGGTCTAGTGTTTCTATTTCCAGTGTGCATTACTGAGGAAGAGCAAGCTAGAAGAGCTCAAGTCTTATTTGAAACTCATCGTCAACGACAACTTCAAACTTATTACCCATCTACCACCCTTATCGACGCTTATTCGATCAATCAAGTAGACTGTTGGAGTGACGTCTCCCTAGTCTTATGAAGGTTAATAAACCTACTTCCATTCAGCGAAGTAATATCCTCTTCAAGGTTTGAAGAGTTCGTTACCCAAGACTTACCAGGCATCGCTGACGCAGCCCAAGAACAACTCTTGTATTGGCACTTAGCAGACCACCCCACCTTGAACAATCACCCAGTAGAATCCCTTCTACTTTGGGCTAAAGACGACTATTTCTGGTTTATCACAGTACCACCAAGAAGGGAAGAACTCATAGAAACCATCAGAAGGGGAGAACACATTTGCTTTTTGGAGCGATTTCGATTAGACCACACTGAGGTCCAAGTATCCTTTCAAGAATTACGCCTTGAAAGTCACGCACAAGGCCATCGCCTAGTAATCACAGAAGGAAAAGAGTTCACCTATAAGTGGGCTGATGTCACCTGGTCCACCACTTTGGAGAACCCAGACCCAAGACTAATCAACCCAAGGATCCACCACCTCCCACCAGACCAACCAACTGACCCAGAAATCCTAGAACCCACAAGGCGCAAACCAAGCAAATCCCTACCCCCTAGCAGTCCACCAGCATCAAGTCCTCCTACATCCACAAGCTCTGTTGACAGTTGGGGAGATAACACTTCCAACCAGTGGAATAGCAGAGCAGTTTGTTGGTGTAGTAAAGAAGTGTGTGACTGCGGATACAGACCAGATACCCCACCTACTCCACCTAGTGTAGTATTGTGGGCGCCAGGCCATAGTTACCTACCCTCTAGAGAAATATAGAGGGTTCCCTTTGATTCAGAAACAACTGGCAGAACAAGCAGTTGAGTGGGCTATCAGACTGGCTTCTCAACAAGTTGCGCAACAACCAAGGAGGTCTAGATGCCAAAACAGATTTAATGCCAGAAACAGTACTATTACATCCCCAGCAATTCAAGCAAGAAGCCTGCCAAGTATTAACCAAGCTAATCCACAAGAGCCAGTATACCCTAGTATTCAACCAGTTCGCGGACAACCAGTGTACCCCCTTATTCGACCAGTGGTTAGAACGCCAAGACAGCCCTCTACAAGTAGTGAAGAGGCCCAGTATCAAGCCACCCAACCAGTCCTCCACTGTCATTTCCCAAAAGCCATCTACATATCAGAGCATATCCCCACCAGATCTCCAAGAGAGTTGAAGAGATTTCAAGACCACTGTAGGCTTCAATACGATGCAAACAGAGCAACCTTAGTCCTTGAACATCCTTAGCACGCGCACGAGAAATTACTTCAAGCGCCCTAAACTTCCAGAACCTCTTGTGGAAAAGCAAGACCACAGTCAGCCACTTTGGTATATTTGAAGAATACCATTGGATTCGTCGACAACTTAGACCCAACGCCGCGGACCATGCCATTTTACAACCAGCTTACCAAGTCTTTTACCAGTGGGACTCTGACGGTTGGACCGTCTCTAGGCTCCAAAGAAACCAGTGAATGAGCAGAAGGCTCACCGTAACCAGAAGAGACCTCACAGACACAGAAGAAGCAAACGTCCCCTACTACTTCACAGACGCCCATTTTTCCTATGAAGACAACCTATATCATGCATATTGGGAAGCATATGCAGTCACCAGCACAGACGGAAAATTTCCATGGTTTATTGAAGAACTAGGAAGAAACCTAGACAGACCAGACTACAGAGACGCCTACCCAGGATTTCATAAGGTTGAGGACCTCAATTACCTTAGCCTCACAGGAAAATACCAGAACAAAGACGTTGCTTGGTCATTTAACAAGAGCGGCTGGTATTACAAAAATAACAAGGAAGTAAACTTTGAAGATGACAAAGAAAGTCGACCAGAGACACCACAAGAAGAGTCAAGTAACCCTCAAGGAGAAGGGCCTAGTAACACCCAACAAGAAGAACCAAGTTCTCCATTAACACCTCAGGAGGAGGTGCAGTCTACCCATTCTTCATCTGAAGAATCAAGTTCTAGCTCAGATTCCGATCAAGCGGAAGTATCCCAGATCCTAGAAAGCGCAACCAAGACAGTTACCTCTTTAATAGCAAGAGTATCAAGACCCCATACACCGCAGTCTCAGTCACCCCTAGTTGTTCCAGGAGCATTACCAAGCACACCAGGCCCATCCTTACCAACAGTCTACCCTACCCCAGTTACAGTTGCGCAAGCACCAACTACAGTACCTAGGGCAGCTTCTCCTACCCCTACCAGACAACCAGTCACAGTTGCACCTGTACAACCAGCACCTCCCCAAAGAACAGCTCCTCTCATTGTTCCCCCAGCTATGGCAGCACCAAATACAAAGAAAATACTAGGTGTTCCCCCTGAGCCCTTTGATGGCAAATCAGAAAAGGCGGAGTCCTTTTGGAACAACTTGGCAAACTACTACTACCTCAATGAAGATGTCTATACAGATGAAGGAAAGAAGGTTTCTGCAGCACTAACCCACTTCAAACTGGGTACTCCAGCGGGAGAATGGGCTCAAGACAGACAGAAAACAGCCCTAGCAGCTACGCCAATAAACTTTGGAACATGGGTATCCTTCAAGAACGCCTTCAAGAAACACTTCATTCCAGAACACACCAAACTAGAAGCCACCAATGCCATGTACAACTCCAGAATGGGAAACAGACCTTTCGATGAATGGTACCAGGAATGGTCTACCCACGCCTCTAGATCTGAGGCAAATGAAGAAACTAAGATGTTCGCTTTTAGAAAAGCGATTCCACAAGCGCTACACCAGAAGATAGTTGGTCTTTCTCCTCAGCCTACAACTTTGGAGACATTAGTCAAGAAAGCAAGAGACTTCGACAGAACTTGGCGCCTCTTCAATAACCCTGCCTTCACACAAGGAGGAAGAAACAGACAGGTGCAAGGACCCAGGAATAGGGCAGTTTATACAGAAGAGGAAGACACTCAAGTCAACGCCACCATAACTGATCCTCAGCCAAGAGGAAATTGTCCAAAGAAGAAAAGGACAAGCGCTTCAAAGAAAAACTTTGCTTTTTCTGTGGAAAGCCCAATCACATCACCAAAGATTGCCGGACTAAGAAGCGGCAAATGCAAGGAGGAAATAGACAAGGAAATCAGCGTCCAAGGTCGGACTTCAAAGCACGTGCAGCCATGACTCAGGAAGAGTCCTATGAAGATGCACCAGAAGAACACCCAGCACAGATAGCTTCACTTATACCACAGCCCTACACCACGGTTCTCCATCCCTCGCCCTCACTCTGCACCAGTTCAAGAGGATTTTTGAAGTGTCCTACTGCAGCACTGTCAGTTAGGACTTTACGGTTATCCAATTCCAGTTTTATGAATAGGTATTCTCTACTAGAGACGCTCGACTCTGAGCCTGTACCTGGTGATACTATACGAAATAGACGATCACCTTCTATTACACTCAGAGTGACTCTAGTTGGCAAGAAAACTGGTAAAGAAATCAGTGCACGCGCCCTGTTAGATAGTGGCGCAGAAGGCATCATCATAGATCAAGACTTCGCAACCAAGAATGGGCTTACACTTCGCACTCTAGTCAACCCACTTCCAGTCAAGAATGTGGATGGAACACCCAATAAGAGGGGATCAGTTCGACACACTACTATTCAGAATATTAGGATCAAGTCTCAAGGAGACTACCATGAAGAAAGCGCAGAACTCTACGTCACTACCCTGGGGGATCATGACATTATATTCGGCACAGATTGGCTCCATGCGCACAACCCAGAAGTAGACTGGGCTCTCCCCCAGCTAGCCTTCACCAGATGCCCACCAACATGTATGTTGACCAAGAAACCACTGGTTATCACATCCAAGAAAGCACAGACACGTGCTACTACAATAAACGCCATATTAGCAAAAGAAGATGACCCAGAACAGGAAGAGGACACATTTTCAGAAGACGCCATCGACTCTTTCCTACACATTCACAGTTTTCTCAAGTATGACCACTTAGCCATTCGCGCAAAGACAACAACCAGTACAGAAATAGCGGCCAGAACAGCGCCTAAAGCCTCCATGGACCACATCCCAGCACAATTCAAGAAATACTCCAAAGTCTTTAGTGAGGAAGCCTCACAACGTCTACCACAGCACCAGCCTTGGGACCACGCCATTGACTTTAAACCAGGATCAGCAATGAAGAATTGCTCCATTTATCGACTTACGCCAAAAGAATCAGACGCCTTAAAGAATACATCACAGAACATTTGCGGCGAGGATATATTCGCCCTTCAAAGTCACCTATAGCCAGCCCCTTTCTTCTTCGTTGACAAGAAGGATGGAAAACTACGCCCTGTGCAAGATTACAGGGGCCTCAATGACATTACTATCAAGAATGCGGCACCATTACCACTAATCCCAGAACTCATAGACAAACTACACGGTGCCAGATACTTTACCAAGTTAGACATCAGATGGGGATACAACAACATACGAATTCGCGAAGGAGATGAATACAAAGCTGCCTTCAAGACACCCCTTGGTCTATTTGAACCCACAGTCATGACCTTTGGTCTCTGCAACGCCCCTGCCACCTTCCAGACATTTATGAACAACATATTCGAAGACATGGTGGATGAAGGCCATGTAGTGGTCTATCTAGATGACATTTTGATCTTTGCAGAAGACCTCACCTTGTTAACCAAGCTTACGGACATGGTCTTGTCAAAATTGGACAAGTTTGACCTATACCTCAAGCCAGAAAAGTGTTCATTCGTGCAAACAACAATTGAATACTGGGAATTGTTATCTCTGAAGGCCAAATAGCTATGGATCCAGCCAAAATAGCTGGCATTACAGGATGGCCACCCCCCAAAACAGTTAAACAAGTCCAAGCCTTCCTTGGGATTCTGCAACTTTTATCGAAGATTTATCAAGGACTTTTCCCATATTGCGCGACCACTTTTTGAACTCACTAAGAAGGACTTCCCCTTTGTTTGGGGAACAGCAGCAAACACAGCCTTCCACACCCTTGTTACCGCCTTTACCACAGCACCAGTGTTGGCTTTACCAGATCACAGCAAGCCATTTCGCCTATCACAGATGCCAGTGACTTTGCCACAGGAGCAATTTTGGAACAACCAGACGCGTTAAACAGATGGCACCCTATTGCATATCACTCCAAGTCCTTACAACCAGCAGAAAGGAACTACATAATACATGACAAAGAACTCTGGCTATCATTCGAGCCTTGGAAATATTCCGCCACTACCTTGGAAGGTAGAGAAGGACACATTGGAAATCTGGTCAGACCATGGCAACCTAGTTTATTTCACCACAAAGCAACGCCTTACTCGACGACAAGCGCGTTGGGCTCTCTTTTTGTCGCGCTTCAAGTTTACAATTATCCACAAGCCAGGCACTCAAAACAAAGCCGATGCACTGTCCAGGCGAACAGATTTTAAAGAGGGGATAGCACCCAAAGAAAATGATCACGTGCTCCTCAATGACAAGTTTTTTGCAATACGCGCAACTCGCCCTGCAGGAATCAAAGTAGATGGAAACACAGTATTACGCCAACAAATTAAAGCAGCCCAAGAATATGACAAAGAAGTCAGTCAAGCATTAGAAGTTATCTTAAAAACAGGCCCAAGATCCCTCACAAAAGGCCTAGAAGATTGGAACTTAGAAGATGGAATCATCTTATACAAGGGACTGGTCTATATCCCAAAAGATGAAGAACTACGAAGAAGTATTGTCAAGTTACACCATGAACATATTGCCGCAGGACATCCAGGAAGATGGAAAACCTATGAACTAGTATCAAGAGATTTCTGGTGGCCAGGAATGTCCACCTTTGTCAAGAATTATGTAGACGGATGCGCTACATGTCAAGCTACAAAAATAAAGCCAAGAAACCAAGTACCTCTGCAACCAAATCAAGTCCCCGCAGATATTTGGGGAATTATCACCATGGACTTCATCACAGACCTCCCCACTTCCCAAGGATACGACTCACTATTTGTTGTGGTCGACCACCTCAGCAAGGCCATAATTATCGCACCATGCACCAAGACCATTACAGCTGAAGAAACATCCAAGTTATATGTAGACCAAGTTTGGAGACACACAGGCCTACCAAGACAAGTCATATCAGATAGAGGCCCACAGTTTGCGTCAAAAGTCATGCAAGAAATTTGGGGAAAACTAGGAGTCAAATCTACAATGTCTACTGCCTTTCATCCCCAAACAGATGGAGAAACAGAATGAGTCAATCAAGAATTAGAGCAGTACCTTCGCGTCTTTTGCAACTTTCAAGTTGACAATTGGGTAGAGCTAATACCCTTCATGGAATTTGCGCACAACGCAAGACAGCACAGTGCTACAGGAAGATCACCATTCGAAATCTGGTACGGCTTTAAACCAGAGTTCATCCCACCAGTAAACTTCGCCACCAAGATACCCACAGTTGAGGAGCACCTTCGAACCTTGGAACAAATCAGGTCTGAAGTCACAGCAGCTCTAAAAGTAGCTGCAGAAGTTATGAAGAATACCTGTGTATCCACCGCTACCTATGAACCCAAACCAGGAGACCAAGTCTGGTTAGAAGGAACCAACATCCACACTACACATCCAAAGGCCAAGTTGGCCCCTAGACGACATGGACCATTCAAAGTATTATCTTGTTGGGGAGTCAATTGCAAACTCCAGTTACCAAAGTCATGGCGTATCCACCCAGTTTTCCACAACTCTCTCATCTCTCCCTATAAAGAAACCACAGCCCATGGACCAAACTTTACCAGACCACCCCCAGAAATAGTCCAGGGAGAAGAAGACCATTATGAGGTAGAAACCATCCTCCAATCCTGACTTTCACCCAACAGGAAAGGAATACAATACCTGGTCAAGTGGAAAGGGTACCCAAGTTCAGAAAACTCCTGGTTGCCAGCGTCACAAATGAAGCATGCAAACCTACTAGTACAGCAGTACCATGCAAACAACCCAAGAGCCCCTCAACCAAGTAACCTTAGGATGCTGTCGGCACAGCAAGACCTTAAAGAGGGGATACTGTCATGAACTGTCAAGCTTAGGTTATGACTCAAGAGTTAAGGCCAGACCGGACCGGACCGGTATTATGTAATCAACTTCCTAATTAGGAAATCCGAGGTCGGAGTTTGAAATTATACTCCGAGGGTCACATGATCTGTCACGTGACTAGTTCCTTGTAGAAGGTTCTATAACCTTCTACAGACTTCTACCAGTTTCCACAGAAGAACTGCGGAAAAGGTCACCAGGTCAGTGTTTGTAATTTCGCAGTCCCTCAAACGGCTGTGAGAATTTTTATTTAATCTCCGACCAAAACGAAAAGCTGGCGTGTAGAATAATTCCTTAAATAAAAATAAATCTTTTGCTAGACCATAACCCCATGAAATCGGTGCCACACCACATTGAATGGGCACATGATCACTTCGGGGCGCTCTTCCGAGGCAGGCCACATGTCACGTGCGGGACACGCAGCTCCCATCCCGACATCCAATGGGTGCTGTATCTGGTCCCCAATGGCTTGGCACCCCTCCTCCTCTCACACAGAAGCGACGCGAACGCGCAGCTCCCATCCCAACACTCAATGGCTGCTGTATCTGGTCCTCAACGGCTGCTGTATCTGGTCCTCAATGGCTTGGCACCCCTCTTCCCCTTGCACAGAAGTGACGCAAACGCGCAGCCCCCGTCCCAACACTCAAAGGCTGCTGTATCTGGTCCTCAACGGCTTGGCACCCCTCCTCCTCTCACACAGAAGCGACGCGAACGCGCAGCACCCATCCCGACACTCAATGGCTGCTGTATCTGGTCCTCAACGGCTCAGCACCCCTCCTCCTCTCACACAGAAGCGACGCGAATGTGCAGCACCCATCCCAACACTCAATGGCTGCTGTATCTGGTCCTCAACAAACGGCTCGGCATCCCTCTCCCTTCACAATGGTGGGTCATCATATTTGAATCGGGCAATTGCACTTACAACGGGGACAACGCGAGGCGCTAGCAGGTAGCTCCCCACTTCCCTGTGTCCACCACCTCTGTCCACCACCACCCCGCACGCATGCGCACCAAAGTGCCACTGCCCCACCTCCAATAGGCCGCACCTCAAGAAGACCTGCCGGGCGCTGATGGTGCACGCCGGGCCTGTGCCACGACTCTCCCTCCCGCGCTTGCTCAGATGACAACGCCCTCCACCTCCCCACGTGCCTGACGCCCCAAGTGTCACGGCCCCGCGACCAACAGGCAGGCCTGAGAAAACTCACCAGGCGCCAACAGTGTACGCCGCGCGTGCCCTGCAACCCCCCTCTTGCGCCTTACGCGCACCTATGATCCATACAGTAGAAATAGTAGAATGTATTATTATTACTCAGTAGTATCAAATAAAAGTAGTTTTGCATTCCCATCTTGTGCAGAAAGGTCGGACAATGTATATCTCATTGAAATGTACTGGCCACAATCCACACAGAATGTGCCACCCGAGGGCACGCATGTGGGCAACACGACAGAATACTGTATTGCTACTACCTACAACATGTCCGAGTCCGTTTTACCTATCCCAGATGCGGCGGACGTGGAATCACCCACCATCACAGGCGCGGGAGCTCACAGTGCTCACTGGCGTTCTAGGCGCCCAAACCTGGCCAACCCCGCGACCTCATAACATCGTGGGAGCTTCATCTGGGATCGGGAACACGACTTCGATCTCGAATGGGACTCCCTAGAAGAATTTCACAAGTGGTGCGAGAACGAGCAACGGGCCCATGGCATTGAGCTCTGCTTAGCCCATACCAAGTGACCACGTGGGAGCGCTGAGCCAAGCGCGGTGTTCAACTGGTCCCGGCTTTTCGTCTGCGCACGCCAGGGAACTGGTGGCACTAAGACATACGAGAAGAAGACCAACCGTGAGGGCAAAGAAAGTAAGCGTATTGAGGGCGGTTGCCCCTGCCAGGTGAGGATCAAGAGCTATCCCCACACCCCAACCATTCTCAGCAAGTACACCCCCAATCACTCCCACCCCACTGGCAAGGACAATCTCAAATATGTCTGGATATGCGTTCCAACGCTGGAACAGATCACCGGCTTAATTCGATTGGGATTGACAGATAGGGAAATTGTGAGTAATATCTACCTTTTGCCTACAAATTAACCTGACATAAATTACAGAAAAAGCGTATGCATGCCCAGTTTAGTGAGGACGAGAGGGACCATTACCTCACACTGGATGAGATTTCCCAGGTTAGGATGGCTGTCAATCGAGAGATCGTCGAACTCGATCCAAATGACGCTAACTCTACCCGAATTTGGGCCAGTAACCTACATGCCGAGGGTCATCTTGTGTTTTACAAGAGTAAGCAAGATTTGCCCCCTGAAGGGTCTGATCTCACATGGGATCTTTTTGCCTTCTGTATTCAGACAAAATCTCAGTTGGAATGGTTCCGACAACTCGGGAATGCATTCCTGGGCATCGACGTGACACATAACGTCACGCAATACAAGGGGATATTATTATTTACAATCATGGTGCGGGATCGTTGGGGCCATGGTACGTGCTTCTCAGACTTTCGGGTAACACAGCTAGACTGTCCATCAGGGGTTCCCATTGCCTGGATGTTGTCCTCCAATGGGACCCAGGCAACGATCAAATTTTTCATCGAATTTGTCAAATGTCAAAGTCCAGATATTTCACCATCGATATTTATGACAGATCGAGATCAGGCCCAAGTCAACGCGATATGCCAGTCGTACCCGTCTTGCCGCGTTCTCTACTGCTGGTGGCACGTGCTCAGGGCCATCCGGACCCATTTTGTCACCACTGAATTCAAGGATCTGTGGGACCTGATCCAAAAATGGGTCCGGACCACAGATCAATACAAATTTGAATCTTGGTGGGAAGACATCCAAAGTGATGAATCTATTCCCAAGAGTGTGGCCCAGTACCTGGCCCGGGAATGGATTCCCGTCAAGGAAATGTGGTCCGCCGTTTATCGCCAAAATCGGACGATCTTTGAAAAGGGTGATACTAATATGTTACTGGAAGCGTATGTAACACCCCTTTACACATATTTGATTTCTGACTAGTAAATTTAGTTATCACCACGTGCTAAAGTCTAAATGGCTAGATGGCAAGCGCAATCGCAGGGTAGATCATCTGATCTCCACGCTCATGAGAGACGCCCTTCCGGAGATCCAAGGCCTGCCTAAAGCGGCAAGAGATTTGGAGGTGAGATGAGGACTTGGCGAGTCGGCGCCGGCGTGCAATCCTAGCGCGCGCCCCCGAAATACCACACAAGCACATCACACAAATTGGAGATATGCACTTTCAAGTGCGCTCCTCAAATCAAGAAAAATTCTATGATGTAGACACACTCAATACCAGGTGTTCTTGTCCAGATTTCCCTCGTATTGAATTTTGCAAGCACCTCGCGTCCACGCGGCATTACTTTGGGGGGACTCAGGTTGAGCCCCTGGACCCTGGCAACCCTAGCTCTCTGCCAAGTCCGATCGCACCGGCGTCACACAACACCAAAGGCGGAAATGCTGGATCTGATGGGAACGCCACGGCTTCTTTGATTTCCATGACTAACGAAATCATTGCGTTGTCACAGCAGTTGCTTATAAAAACACCAAATCCCGAGGCCGTTTCCAATACAGTGAAGTCACTTCGGCTCGTCCACTCACACCTTGCCGCAGTGGTCGTGTTGGCAACTAGTGACGGTCCCCAGCTCCCCGAAAAGGAGCAGATCGCCCCGAACCAGCATTCCTGGACAGAGACGGCTGAGCGGATGGGTGTCAAGCGAAACAAGAATCACAACAAGGTCAACAGTGCACACATGGCCGAGCACATCGGCGAGATCAATCATAAGCGCAACCGCAAGGATGAGGACCCTTATGGGGCGGGAGAGCAATCAGGCAAACGTGCGAAACCCGACGCATGCTCGGTCACTGCAAATGCCAATGCCTGAGTGCGTGCTACCGCGCAGCCAGGACCCGCGACCCTGCTACCTCTTCCAGCGTCTCTCCCTCCCTGTCTGACATCCCCACATGCGCGCGTGCCCATTGCCCACTATATACACTCTCCCGTTTCTCTGTCACAGCCAGCTCCAAGACCCACAAGTCCCCTCCCTCCCTCGGCATCCCTCCCTCCTCCAGCGTCCCTCCCTCCAGCATCCCTCCCTCCATCAGCGTCCCTCCCTCTCTCAGCATCCCTCCCTCCGGCGTCCCTCCCTCCTCCTGCGTCCCTCCCTCCTCATCTGTCTGCCCCACGCGTGCCTGGCCCCTTGCCTCCTCAGATGCCCTACTATCCCCCTCCCTTTCTGTCGCAGCCAGCTCCGTTTTCCTATGTCCCACAGCCCATGCAGTATCACTCTGGATTCCACCCTTACTACCCACTGTACCATCCCCCCAATAGATAATCGACTTGTATTTTTTTCCGCAATGTTTGTTGTTGTTTTATTATAATATAATTAACTTATAATATTATCTACAATATTTGATGTTGTTGTGAACTCGTCAATAAATATATTACATTATTTGTTGTATATACTTGGCCAAAGTTTCGGAATGGGCGCGGTTTGATTCGGACTTTCGGTTGTGGCCGATGCATTTACCGTTTTCGGTCACGAGAGACTGCGGAATTAGGCCAACTCACCAGGTCTCAGAGAGACTACTGCCATTGGATGGTATTTATAGAGCTTCCACAAGCTTCCAGGATATTCCCAGAGAGACTATTGCCATTGGACGGTATTTATAAAGCTTCTACAAGTTTCCAGAGTATTCCATTATGTAAACACCATGTAGCCAGGTATATAAGCTAGAGCAATACAATGGACAGTCCCTCAGACTGTCCACTTGTGAACTCCCATTTGCAAGCTCATAGTCTTCTGCATTGCTTATCACCATTGATCTGCTCTGCCTCCTTGCCCTCTTGCATCTGTTTAAAGTCCTTGTCTCTACTCTCCACCTTGCTCTCTTCTTTGTCCCTCATATCTGTCGTCGTCTTCTTAAGTGTTTCAAGCGTAATTGACTTACTGAGAGTAAGTCATCACAGGTGGGACCAGCAGATAAGGAATATCCACAGGATGAAGCGCAAATACAACACTGGATCAACACTTATCAACTCATGAAAGCGGAAGGAGTGTGGTACAAAGAAGGTCGATGCATTATTACCGGGGGAGTACTCGAGAAACGCGCAATCATCGATGCTCACCATTCTCCCCCAGTATATGGACACCCAGGAATAACCAAGACAGGCATGCTTGTAGCATGACACTACTTCTGGCCAGGGATGACCAAGGACATTGTGGAGTACGTCAAGGGATGCGCAGAGTGTCAACGAAACAAGGTCAATACGCGACCAACACGTGCACCTCTCCAACCAATATTCCCCAAACCCGAAGCAAAGCCGTTTGAAGTAATAGCGATGGACTTCATCGTGAAACTTCTGTCGTCTGGAGGGTATGACTCTATTTTAACAGTCACAGACCATGACTGTACGAAGGCAGCCGTATTCATACCCTGTTGCGAGGACATATCGGCGGAAGAGACTGCCCAGCTATACGCTAAGCACATTTTTGCTCACTATGGACTCCCCACTAAAATTATATTGGATAGAGATCCCCGGTTTGCGTCCTGATTTGCGAGGGAACTATGCCGACAGCTAGGGATCGAACAAAATATTTCATCGGTGTATCACCCGAGAATGGACGGCCAGTCAGAACAAACCAATCAGTGGCTCGTGTTACGAACCCGCCTACGACACCTGCGAAGACAAGGCCATGGGGCATGACTAAGCAAGAGTTATGGCACATGACGCGGGAGTGGATAGATGAAGACTCTCCAGACGAAGGAGAAGAAGAAGAAGTCCGGCGAATGATAGCCGACTGGGTATCAGATGAAGATGACGATAACGCCTATGTTGGAAGACTAGTAGTCATGTGATCAAGTCACGTGATGAAGCCTAGAAGGTTCTGGAAGATGATGGAAGGATCGGACATGTGTTTGATGGCCCTGACAGGTGATGGGTCTTGTGGTTTCTTATCTGATGATTGTGGCATGTGTTTCGCCTCATGGATCAGTTCCTGACTGTATTGTTCTGATGGACTTGTTCTATGTTTCACCCTTATCGCTGATACCTTATTGGTTCCCTTATATCGGTTTCACATTCAAGAGGAGTTCTAATACTAGATCATAGTAGTATAAGTACTGCGCTACCTTCACTTGTATTCGGTAGCTTTGACTTCTTGGACAATCAGCCTAGTTCCTCAGGATTTCTCCTCAACTTGTGTGCTTCTCCACTACAGTCCTAAAGCGGGATTCTATCCATTTCACTATCAACTCTAATTCCTGTCTGAAGGAGGACGTCAACGAACCGACAGTCGTATTCCAGCAGGTCAACACACGCAAGACTTTCCTCTTTATCAAATATAAGGGACCACACGCCTCAGTCAGGCAGATGTTCGGCTGAACGTAACACTCGAGCAATATCTGCGCTTCCAGGTGGACTACCATCAGAAGGACTGGCTTCACTACTTGCCACTAGCGGAATTCGCGCACAACTTGTGGCCCCATGAGCTAACAAGGAAGTCCCCATTCGAGCTTCTCATGGGATACCACCCTCGCGCTGATTGGATGGATAAGCCATCCCCTATCCCACAGATAACAACGTGCATGGAGCAGCTTAAAGAAGCTAGACAAGAAGTGCAGTCACTGATAACCAAGGCCCAGACCCTGTGGGTCAAACACAAAGATACACCCAAGTTCAAGAAAGAAGACCAAGTATGGTTAGATGGGCGCAATCTCAAGACAAGTCAACCCAGCACCAAACTAGCAGCCAAACGGCATGGCCCTTTTAAGGTCGACCAGGTGATGTCTCCTTACTCTTATCGCCTGGAACTACCGGTCCAATGGAAGATCCACCCGGTGTTTCATATTGACCTTCTCACGCCTTATCGTGAAACGACCATACACAGACAAAATTTCGCACGACCGCCACTGGATCTCATAGAGGGTGAAGAAGAATACGAGGTCGAGAAGATTCTAGACACTCAGCTTTTCGGCAGAAGACGCACTCGGCAATACCTGGTCAAATGGCTAGGATACCCGGACTTGGAAAACCAGTGGGTCAATAAAGCCGATATCTTTGCCAAAGACAAGATAAGGGAGTTTGAACAATCAAACTCCACCACAAAGACGTATTTAAGAACAACCTGAACCACTGAGTCTTGTCATCCTCACTCACCTCCTTTCCTTCCTCTCACATCCTCCCCACACTCCATGGACTTTGCGTACTATGCCACTAAAACCGCTGAAGAGGTGTTCTTGGCAGAACTCCTGGAGGGACTCATCTCCCTCCCGGAGGCTAGAGAGCGACTCCGTCGCATCCACGAAACTGGCAACACCGCCGCCCTTGGATGGGACACCAATGACGATGACGGAAACCACAGCACAGGAGAAGGAGCCGCTATGGTCCCTACAACTGCAGAAGACAAGGGTACGGTGGTTGCCCTAATTACCCGAGACAAACTCGCTGCAGTGGAGCGCGCCTTCCCTGGCCCTGCACAGGCAACACTGTCTGAAGACGCACTACAGCCCAGGCTGCTTACAGTGCGGAATGTTCCTGACATGGAGGAGTATTGCAGTGGAACTTGGGACGATCCTCTCATCGTGGGAGAAGATACAAGTGACACTGAGCCCATACCGGTACGACTCCGCCTTCTGGGCGACGGTGAAGAGGCCCGCAGAGCTTTGGTGGTACACTGCGCAGGCGTGGACCAACGAGCAGCTCGACGCCGCGCACGCCGCGCGGAGAGAGAAGCTGCTGAAGAGGTGTGCCGAGATCAGATGAATGCACAAGTCCAGGCTCAAGAATTTGGACACGTTGATCAGGAAACCGATCTCTACCCAGCTGAGCACCCCCATATCACCTACAGACAGTACGAGCACTTACCCGACGATACCCCTTACACATCCACCACCGACGGAGAACCAATCATGCGACACAAGTGGCGGGAGCCTGTAGACGACCCCCTCAAACAATTGTTCAAGGCCAAGACCCCGTCAGGGTGGACTCGAAACACAGGGCGGGACTACATACCCTGCCCACTTATGATCCAAGGGGTCAGCCGTCCCGCTCTCTGGTACCAGATCATCGAGAGCGACGATCCCCTAATCCTGATGGGAACCGACTGGACAGACTGAGTCTATGCGTCCCCGTTCTATGCCACACCGAGACCAGTGCTCCCTCGACCCCTGAAGTACACAGAAGATGAGTTGAAGACCCTGGAGTGGGGGTACCGAAGGCAGCCAGTGATAGACCAATGCCTCCAGGCACTATCAGATAAGTCCATTCCTGTTACGTGTCTACTGGCATGTGGCTCGACTTGAGCAATGAGATTGGCGACACTACCAAAGATGACTTAGCGATATGACGGCCCTTGTGGCACATGATCGTGAGAGTATAACAGTAAGCCCTAGTCGTGGGACAATACTGACTCAAGGATGAAAACGACGAGGCAGACTCCTACTAAGAGGAGCGCGAGACTTATCCCAATAAGGGAGGACAAGATAGAAGAAGACAGAGTAGATTCAAGAAGACCAAGCTGCGGACTACGGCGCAGCTTGGCTAACCTTATATACATATACGTGAGGGCTTTGAAGCGCCTCTTGAATGGTAGGTAACCAATCGTGTATAGTATCATTATTGTAAGTGTCCGTCCGAGTCATCCCTTATCGTACAATGACAACCAACCACCTTATCGTACAGTACTGGGGTTTTCGAGTCCATTATCATATGAGTCACATACCGTTTATCACATGTCTCCAGTCCGGGGATACATGCTACCCAGAGGCCGGTTCTTGAGTCGAGTTGTAACATCACCCCCTTTTCAGGAAGGATGCCCACATCCTAGTAACCCCGGTCACGTCGGTATTCTTGATGGTCGGAACGCTCCCACAATATTTCTGGGTCGCCTAGCTGTCACCATTCCCTCTCTAGCCGTGCGAGAGCATCAGCGCGATGAAGACGGGCAGTGCATAGCGACCTCCGTCCATAGAGAATCGCGACACCAGCTTCAAGCTCCTTGATGCGTTGTTCGAGACGCTGCTGGTCTTGCGTCAGCGCTCGGTATCGGCGGACTTCGGCTATAATGGACTTATCTCGTAATGCCTGGAGGCATTGGTCCATTACGGGCTGGCGGGGGTGTCCCCATTCGACTTTCTTCAACTCCTCTTCAGTGTATTTGGGAGGCCTGGGTAGGACAGGCTGCGGTGTCGCATAAAACGGGGATGCGTAAACCCAGTCGGTTCGGTCCGTCCCCATTAGGATGATGGGGTCGTCACTCTCAACAAACTGGTACCAGAGTGCCGGCCTGGTAACCCCTTGAATGGTGAGAGGAGCGGGGATGTAGTCGCTCCCTGCGTTGCGTGTCCATCCTACCGGTGTCTTCGCCTCAAACGACTGTTTGAGCGGGTCTTCTACGGGCTCGCACCATTTGTGACGCATAATGGGGTCTCCCTTGGTGGTGGCGGCGAATGGGGTGTCGTCGGGTAAGTGTTCATACCATCCGTAAGTGATATGGGGGTGCTCAGCTGGGTAGAGATCCGTCTCTTGATCTATTGTCCCGAATTCTTAAGCCGTAATTCACACAGCCGCTTTATTTTGGCGCACCTCTTCAACAGCTTCTCGCGCCTCACGGCGTTTGTGGCGTCGAGTTGCTTGTTCGTCCATGCTTGCGCCGTGTGCCACCACAACTCCGCCGGCCTCTTGACTGTCGGCTTGAAGGCGGAGTCGTATTGGTACAGGCTCGGAGTCGCTCGTATCTTCTCCCACGACGAGAGGGTTCTCGTAAGTTCCAGGGCGACGCTCCTCCTCGTCAGGAACGTTCCACACTGTAAGCAGCCAGGGCTGTAGTGCGCTTTTGGACAGTGTTGCCTGCGTAGGCCCAGGGAAGGCGCGCTCCACAGCGGCGAGTTCGTCCCTGGTAATTGGGGCAACCACTGTACCCTCGTCTTCTGCAGCTGCATGGACCACAGCGGCTCCTTCTCCGGCGCTGTGGTGGTCGCTGTTGTCGTCATCGTCGTTGTTGGTGTCCCATCCAAGGGCGGCGGTATTGCCGGTGTCATGGACTTGTTGGAGTCGTCGTCTGGCTTTGGGAAGGGTGATGAGTCCCTCCAGTAACTCGGCAGAGAATACTTCTTCAGCGGTTTTAGTGGCATAGTAAGAAAAGTCCATGGGGGTTTGGTAGTGAGGAGTGGAACGTGTGTGGGATGAGGGGGAATGGGACGACTCAGCAGTTTTGGTGGTTCTTAAATATCTTCTTGTGTCAGAGTTTGATTGTTTGAACTCCCTTATCTTGTCATCGGCAAAGATATCGGCTCGGTTGACCCACTGATTCTCCGAGTCAGGGTACCCGAGCCACTTGACCAAGTATTGCCGTATATGCCTCCTGCCGAACAGCCGAGTGTCCAGAATCTTCTTGACCTTGTATTCTTCTTCCCCTTGCGCAAGATCTGGTGGTGGGCGTGTGAAGTTCGGTCCGTGAATGGTAGTCTCATGATAAGGTGTGAGAAGATCGATGTGGAATACCGGGTGGATCTTCCATTGAGCCGGTAATCTCAGGCGATAAGAGTATGGTGACATCACCTGGTCTATCGCAAAAGGTCCATGCCTTTTTGCCGCCAACTTTGCGCTTGGTTGATTGGTTTTCAGATTGCGCCCATCTAACCACACCTGGTCGCCGGCCTTGAACTTGGGCGTATCTTTATGTTTGATCCACAAGGTCTGGGCCTTTGTTATCAGCGACTGCGCTTCTTGGTGCGCCTCCTTCAGCTGTTCCATGCGTGTCGTTATCTGGGGAATAGGGGACGGCTTATCCGTCCAATCAGCGCGAGGGTGGTATCCCATGAGAAGTTCGAATGGAGACTTCCTTGTTATCTCGTGGGGCCACGAGTTATGCACGAATTCTGCCAGTGGCAGATAGTGGAGCCAGTCCTTCTGATGGTAGTCCACCTGGAAGCGTAGATATTGCTCCAGCCATTGATTGGTTCGTTCGGATTGACCGTCTGTTTGTGGGTGATAGGCGGATGAGATATTTTGCTCGATCCCCAACTGCCTGCACAGTTCTCTGGCAAATCGGGACGTGAACCTCGGGTCTCTGTCGGATATTATTTTAGTAGGGAGTCCATACCGTGCAAACACGTTTTTGGCGTATAGCTGGGCCGTCTCTTCTGCCGTGATATCTTCGCTGCATGGTATGAAGACTGCCGCCTTGGTGCAGTCGTGATCAGTGACCATAAGAATGGAATCATACCCCCCTGACGTCGGGAGTTTAACAATGAAGTCCATCGCTACTACCTCGAATGGTTTGGCCTCTGGCTTGGGGAATATTGGTTGTAGGGGTGCTCGGGTTGGTCGTGTATTGACCTTATTCCGCTGGCATTCCACACAACCTTTGACGTATTCCACGATGTCTTTGGTCATTCCTGGCCAGAAGTATTGCTTGGCCACAAGCATGCCGGTCTTCGTCATGCCTGGATGTCCGTACACTGGGGGGCGATGGTGAGCATCGATTATTTCACGTTTTTCGAGTACTCCCCCGGTTACCACGCGCCTTCCTTCCTTGAGCCATACCCCGTCGATCTTCATAAGTCGGTGTGTGTTCATCCAGTGCTGTATTTGGGCTTCGTCTTGAGCGTACCCTGGTCCTGGCGGTTCTATCAGGGTCATGGCTGACGTTCGTAGGAACATGTGATCCGGGAGTACTACGACGTCCTGGTTGTCGTTGTCGCCCGTGTCATAATCACTCCTTTGGGAGAGGGCGTCGGCGCGTCCATTCACTCACCCTGCAACGTGCTTAATCTTGATCGGGTATTCAGATAACTCGACTACTTCCCTTGCTATTTGTCTGTTAATATTTTAAGGACTCCACCAATATAGCAGATTTGCGTGGTCCGAGTGGACGATGATGTCATGCGGGGATCCTGCTAGTAAGGGTTTCCAGTGTTTGAGCGCTTCTACTATTGCGAGGAGTTCGAGATCGTAGACATGGTAGTTCCATTGCACCGGGTCTAGCGTCTTGGAGAAGTACCTGATTGGGTGCTTCTTACCATCTTCTTTCCTTTGTAGAAGGACTCCTCCTATTGCATACCCGGATGCGTCTACCTTGAGTTTGAATTGGTCTGTTAGTACTGGATGGGCTAGTATTGGCTCTTGCGTGACTTGTGCTTTGAGGGTTTCAAACGCGTTTTGTTGGTCTGGTCCCCACTTCCATTCTTTGTTTTTCCTCGTGAGTGTGTTCAGTGGTCGTGCGTGATGGGCGAAACCTTTAATGAATGCATGATAAAAGTTGCAAAAACCGAGGAATGAATGGACGTCCTTAACGGTTTTAGGGATCGGCCAATCGCGGATACCCGCAATTTTCGCAGGGTCCATGCGAGTCACCCCCTTTTCAAGGATTACCCCCAGGTAATCCATGGAGGAAGCATGGAAAATGCATTTTTCGGGTTTGAAGTAGAGGTCGTGGTCAAGAGCAACTTGAAGAACGTCACTAACTGCCGCGATGTGGCTGGCAAGCCCGGTCCGCGAGGCGATACCGATATCGTCCATGTAGACACGAATGGTGGTGCCTAAAGGCTCGTGTTTCAATATGACGTCACGAAAGATAAAGTTCATCATTGTCTGGAACGTTGCCAGGGAGTTAGTGAGTCCGAAGTACATGACTGTGGGTTCAAAGAGTCCATATCGCGTTTTGAACGCCGCCTTTTCTTCATCACCTTCCTTGATGCGGACATTGTTATACCCCCAGTGGATATCCAATTTGGTGTAGATGTCGGCGTTGCTCAGGTCCATGATGAGATCGGAAATAAGGGGAAGAGGATATTGGTTGCGCACAGTAATGTCATTAAGTTTCCGGTAGTCCTGTACCGGTCTGAGCTTCCCGTCCTTCTTTTTGATGAAGAAGAAGGGTGACGCGTAAGGAGATTTGGATGGTCGGATGTACCCCTTGCTGAGCTCGTCGTTTAGGAACTTCTGAAGGGCTTTGTCCTCTGCTCTTGTGAGCGGGTATACTTTACAGTCCAACGCCGCCGGGGCAGTTGGCTTCAACTCAATGGCGTGATCCCATATACGCTTTGGGGGAAACCGGTGCGATTCCTCTTCACTGAAGACTTTCGCAAATCGCTCGTACTGGGGTGGTAGTGTGGCCGCTTTCGTATATTGTTGTGCTTGGATTGCGAGTTCCGTTGCCGTGGTCCGGAGACTGCATTGCTCTTCCAGTTGCTTTACAATATGCTCTCGTTCTTTGTGTGTTGGTTTTGTGATAGTGGCGCCAATAATTGGTTGGCGCGTGATACATGGATTTACGGACTGGATCACAATGGGCAACATTTCCTCGTTGATGGTGGCATATTTCCATGTGAATTTTGGTTCGAACGTGGCCAGCCACAGATATCCGAGCACCACATCCTCGTTTCCAATGTCCGTGATGAGGAACCTCATTTCCTTGTGGATTCCTTTAGTGTGTACATTGAGGTCCACATAATGAGTGATGGACCCCCCTTTGTTTTCCGTGTTATCAATGTTCCATATTTTTCGTGGTTTCTCCAGGGGAACCAGTCCCAAACCCATTCGTTTTGCAAATTTGTGGTTCATGAAACAGTCGGTGGCTCCGCTGTCCACCAGTGCTTGTATGTCGGCCTTAGCGTGATGTGTGCGAGTCGAAATCAGGATATGCATAGATTGAAAATGTGTAGTTACTATTACAACATCACAAGAATGTATTGCCCTCACCCAGTGTTACGATACCGGACTTTGGGTAGCCCATATCCCCGGACCGGCGGCATGTGATAGCGGTATGTGACTCATAGATAACGGTTCAGATAACCCAGTATTGTACGATAAGTAACGAGGAGGTGATTGGCTCTTACTGTATGACTTGGACGGACAATTACAATAACCATACTATACATGATTGGTTACTTACCATTCAAGAGGCGCTTCAAAGCCCTCGTGTATATGTATATAAGGTTAGCCAAGCTGCGCTGTAGTCTGCAGCTTGGTCTTCTTGAATCTACTCTATCTTTACTCATCCTATCTTCCCTTGTCGGGATAAGCCTTGTGCTCCTCTTGATAGGAGTCTGCTTCGTCATCGCCAATCTTGAGTCAGTATTGTCCCGCGGTTCGGGCTTGCTGTTATACTCCTACGATCACGTGCCACAAGGGCCGTCATATCACTAAGTCGTTTTCTGGTAGTGTCGCCTACCTATTGCTCAAGTCGAGCCACGTGCCAGTAGACACGTAACACCCAGGCTGCCGGGTTCAGGCGTTTGAAAAATCCTCCCGCTCCCAAATTCCTTTCATCACCAATTCTTGGGTTTCATCGCTCTTGTTAGCAATTGTTTGAAGTACCTGCGCTGCCTCTTGTTGTGGTGATAAGTTTGTAGTAGCGCGTACTTGCGCTGGCGGTGGCTGGCTTTGCTGTGGCTTTCGGGGCTGTGTGCAATTGCGACTGAAATGTCCATATCGTTGACAATTGTAACATTGGACTCCCCTGGTATCGCGGGGTTGCCCCCCCTGTCGTTGGACGTATCCTCCTCTGGGTATATATCGTCCCCTCGATCCTTGAGTGTAAGGTCGGAAATTTGGGTCGTTAGGGCTCATATCTTCGGAGCCTGCAACCGCCGCAGTAATATCGTCGACTTCTCCCTTCCTTGCTCGGGCTCGCGCAGACGTATCCATTGCATCAGGATGCGTGAGGTGCGGAGGTGGAAAGTATCCTCCTCGGTTTCCGGGGCGGTTCCGGTATTTCTCTAGGTTCTTCTTGCCTTCGTTAAAGTGGTTTTGCAGGTGGATATACTGTTCCTGCCTCTTGAGGAGGGCTGCCTTCCACCCTTCGTAGTTTTGCGGATTGTCGAGCGTGTAGCATTGTTCGTATAGTTTGCGCAGGAGCCCTTTGGTGAACACGTTGATCACCATTGGCGAATCTGCCTGGTAGCCAGCACGCCGTACTAATTCCTCGAATCTGGACACGTACTTGTCAATATCCGTTCCTTGCATATATATCCCTTCCTGCAGCGCTGTTCGCACTTGCTCTTGCTCCAATGTATTCGTGAATCGCCGTTTGAAGCTTCGGTAAACCGCTTCCCATATCCTTTCATCGTCTCCTCGTATTCCGTTTGCGATTTGTAGCGTCAACCACCTTGTATGGGTGGTGATCCATTTGTTGAGGTCATCCCCTTCCAGGAACGTGAGGAAGAGGATGGCGCGTGAATAGGCTTCGTGCATGGTCTGCGTGTGGCGGTTCATGCCCCTATACAGTTCCCATTTAGTTAGGAAGGTTTCAGTGGCTTTTCTGTCTCCACAGAAGATGGGAGGAGGCTGTCCTTGTAGTTTGTTATAGTCCCCTCTTCCATTGGGGTCTATCCCCTGCGGGCCTCCTCCTCCGCCACCACCCCCACCTCCCGATGGTGGTGGTCCTCCTGCGGGTGGTCATCGTGGTGGTACCCCCCCGGGATACCGTCCAGGGGGGCCGCCTCCTTGCGGGATGTTAGCAGGTATTCCCTCGCCTTCTACGCGTTGCCTTGCCAAATAACTCCATACTCGGCTTTGTTCCATGTCAGAGGGTGGATCTGGTTGGTCGGGTCCGTACATTCATTGGTTCGCGAGTTTGTCAAGGGTCAGATGATGACCCATGTTCGGGTCGATAACTCGTTCTTCTGGTTGCAGCGGCGTTGGCGCTCTTTCTTCTTCCTGTTCATTTTGCAATCTTCGCTCGGCCAATGCATCGGCGAGCCTGTTTTCGTCTTCAGTATATGTGCACATCTCTGTAGCCATAGCTGCGGGCGATCCGATAGTGATTTGTTCTGCTTGAGCAGCCAAAGAATTGATACATATCTCGTCAAATCGTCGTCGTTGCTGCTCTTCTTCCGTGTCTGGGCGGTCTCCTATTTCGTCTTCTGTTGTAGTTTGTTCGGTGCTCCCTTCAGAGGGTGCTGGTGCACTGTCGTCTTCTGCACCGTCGATTGGTCCCCACTGGTCTCTGTGCACTACTTCGCTTCGCAGGATGTTGCAACCGTATTCCGATCCTATGGGTCAGAGTACGTCCCACCGTTCTCTGCAAGGACTCCAAGCAATTTCTGTCCAACATGTATGCTCAAAATTGAACTCAACTGGGTAAACTCTCGATGGTCTCATGGGTATGTCCACCCAATATCCAGTGATGTTGTTGACCGTCCCCCACCACGCGTTTCCAAGATATCGGATGGGAACGTTTCGATCTCCTCTTCGTTCGATGGAGTATTGCACGAATACCCAACTGTCTGCGGTAGTTTCGGTCGCCACAATGGGAGCTTGGTCTTAATGTTACATGTCTACTGGCACGTGGCTCGACTTGAGCAATGAGATTGGCAACACTACCAAAGATGACTTAGCAATATGACGGCCCTTGTGGCACGTGATCGTGAGAGTATAACAGTAAGCCCTAGTCGTGGGACAATACTGACTCAAGGATGAAAACGACGAGGCAGACTCCTACTAAGAGGAGCGCGAGACTTATCCCAATAAGGGAGGACAAGATAGAAGAAGACAGAGTAGATTCAAGAAGACCAAGCTGCGGACTACGGCGCAGCTTGGCTAACCTTATATACATATACGCGAGGGCTTTGAAGCGCCTCTTGAATGGTAGGTAACCAATCGTGTATAGTATCGTTATTGTAAGTGTCCGTCCGAGTCATCCCTTATCGTACAATGACAACCAACCACCTTATCGTACAGTACTGGGGTTTTCGAGTCCGTTATCATATGAGTCACATACCGTTTATCACATGTCTCCAGTCCGGGGATACGTGCTACCTGGAGGCCGGTTCTTGAGTCGAGTCGTAACAATTCCCGCCAAAGTCTGATGGTACTAAGCGCTGACGCAAGATCAGCAGCGCTTGAAACAACGTATCAAGGAGCTCGAAACGGGCATTGTGGTACTGTATGGAAGGCGGTCGTTATGCGCCGCCCGCCTTCACCGCGCTGATGCTCTCGCACGATTCGAGCGTGAGCAGCGACAACTTGGGGACCCCGAAATACTTTGGGAGCGTCCCGACCAGCAAGAATTTCACCGAGATCGAGGGTACTAGGATGAGGGCATCCTCCTTGAAAAGGGGGTGATGTTACGACGTGGGACTCCGGGTAGCTCGTATCCCCGGACCGACAACATGTGATAGCGGTATGTGACTCACAGATAACGGCTAGATAACCCCAGTACTGTACGATAAGGACGAGGTGTGTGATTGGCTTGTTATTGTACGATATCTATGACTCGAACGGACTTTTATGATAACCATACTGTACGTGATTGGTTACTTACCATTTAAGAGGCGCTTTAAAGCCCTCGCGTATATGTATATAAGGTTAGCCAAGCTGCGCCGTAGTCCGCAGCTTGGTCTTCTTGAATCTACTCTGCCTTTATTTGTCTTATCATCTGTTCTTGGCCTAAGTCTCGCGCTCCTCTTGATAGGAGTCTGCCTTGTCATTATTTTCCTGGAGTCAGTGTTGTCCCTCGAATAAGGGCTCGCTGTTATACTCAAGATCAGTCACGTGCCATTGGGCCGTCATCTGACAAAGTCGCTAAGTCATTCACATCTGGTTGTCGCCAAACCTCTGCTCAAGTCGAGCCACGTGCCAGTAGACACGTAACAGCGATGGCATGCGGAACTTATGGACTACGACTTCCAACTGGTGCACATATCTGGCAAGAAGAATGGACGCATGGACGTGTTATCTAGACGCCCAGACTACGACGAAGGTGACGGTGATAATAAGCAACTTGTGGTGTTGCCACCAAAGTTCTTTAGCCAGGCCTATGCATGGATCACAGGGAGCGATGAAGCGAACCCCAATGATGCATGGGAATGGGAACGCTATTGCATGGGAATCGATCCAGATCAGTATCAATCATTGCAAGATATGATTGAGAAGGACCAGCAGGAGAACCAAGACAGCCAGAACCAGCTTGAGGGATGGACCAATACCCACCAATTGATCAAGCTGAACTCAATTTGGTGAAAGGATCACTGGATCGTTGTTGCTGGAGACAACAATCTGAAGAGGGGGGTAATTCACTTTTACCACGATACCCCATCGGCCGGACACCCGGGAATTTCAAATACCTACAAGGTGGCAAAGCATGATGTATGGTGGCCCAACATGAAACAAGATGTGGAGCAATACGTCAAGGGATGCGCTGCTTGCCAAGCAAACAAAGCCAACACGAGACCCTTGAAACCAGCAATGATCCCCATCACCCCTGAACATGTGCTACCTTTCCAAACAGTAGCCATGGACTTCATCACAAAGTTGCCAGAATCGGAAGGGTACAACACAATTCTTACAATCATAGATCATGATTGCAGCAAGGCTGCAATATTCATACCTTGCAAGGAATCAATCACCACTGAAGGAGTGGCTGGACTGTATTTGAAATGGGTTTATCCCAGGTTTGGAGTGCCAAAGAAGATTATCTTGGACCGAGATACCCGGTTTATGTCAAAATATGCCAGAGGATTATGCGATGCCCTCAAGATACACCAGAATATTTCCACTGCATACCACCCAAGGACAGATGGACAATCAGAACGAATGAACCAGTGGCTAGAACAATACCTCAGATTCTAGTGTGAGGACAGGCAAGACGATTGGAGCAAGTGGCTGCCATTTGCAGAATTCGCGCATAATCAATGGCCTAATGCAACGATGAAGAAATCCCCATTTGATCTGATCATGGGGTACACGCCGAAAGTTGAGTGGCCAATGAACAGTTATGTTCCGTTGGTGGAAACCAGACTTTCGAAGATGGATGAAGCTCACAATAAAGCACTTAGGAATATCGCTCGAGCACAAAAGGCTATGGCTCTGGGAAACAAAGGGAACAAACATTTCAAGCCATACAAGAAAGGGGATCAAGTTTGGATAGAGGGAACAAACATCAAGACCCTGTACCCTGCAGCCAAACTCGGACCAAAGTGACATGGGCTGTTTAAGATTCTGGAACAGTTATCAGAAGCAGTTTACCAAGTGGAGTTACCTTGGCAATGGAAGATCCACAACATGTTTCATGTGAATCTCATAATGCCATACAAGGAGACAGAACTACACGGGCCAAACTTTACCCGTCCGCCACCTGATCTAGTTGATGGAGAACCAGAATACGAAGTCAAGAAGATTCTGGATGCACAGCCAAGAGGAAGAGGGCGCAAGATGCACTTCCTAGTCAAGTGGAAGGGTTACCCAAGCAGTGACAACTTGTGGGAGCCGAAGGAAAACTTACACACAGATGACTTGATAGAAGAATTCAAACGGAGACTCAAAGGCAAGGAAAAGAAGATAAAAGGAAGAGGGGGTGAGCGGTTGAGAGCCATCCACACCTCTTCCTCTACTCTTCAATTGCCTACTATGTCTTCTCAATCTGCTCCTGCTCTCCCAACTAGCTCCCTCTCTGTCCCCTCTTGCTCTGCATCCCCAGTTTCAGCACCAGACAACACCCCCCAGGACCCAACCCTGCCATCAGTAACGGTGGCAATCCATGAACTCCTTGCCACTAGACTGGTGGAGGCCATGGAGGAGGGGGAAGTGCCTGAACTGAAGTACCCGCCAGTCCAGCAGTTGGCTCGACGCATAGAGCCTTTCATGGAGCGTGACGACAACGACAGCACCATCAACTACGAGTGAGCCCCCAACCAGGATGAAGAGTTGGACGAGGCTCCTGTGGGGTATATCCCCAACAACCCTGCTGGCCACATGTTTTATCCCATCTATGTGAAGAATAGTGGGTATGTGCATGGGCGGGATGATCCTTGCCAGCGATTGCGCCTGGCCCCCTACATCCAGTATTCCATGGACTACACATATGTGATGAACAGCACAGGTGAAGAAAGCATATACTCACAGTGACAAAGGAGACTGTGGTGAGATATAGCAGCGCAGGGTAAGCAGGGGATCTTGCAGTGAGAGCAAAGGGACGTCTGATAACACAGAGTGAGAACTGTGGTATCAGGGCGTACATGATGTGCTACTTATACACTTTAGATACAATAGACCTTGTACTACAATAGAGGACAAGGAAAGCGTCATACAATAAGTAGAAGTACAATAAGCCCCTAATACAATAGTGGGCGAAACAAAGGGAGTGTACTTAGACAATAAGTACAAGGAATGTAAAGAACAAAGATATATCACAATAAGGATATAACAAAAGGAAAGTGCTAACGTGTACTACAATAACAAGTCCTTGTGATTTTTCTGTACATATGATGTCATAGATAAAGAAGTCCTAGATTGTAATGATCATAAAGATAATCTAATCTACATGAGTCCTGTATATCTAATCTATAGCAGTCCATTATCTGCATAAGTCCGTTGAGCCGCTAAGTGCGCACAGGTCACTTATCAACAATATGTCCATGGAACAGAAGGCAAGGGGAAGGAAGTGTGCACTACCCAGGTGTACGTGGGTAGGAGGGCAAGGAGGTATGAATGCATGACGCTGGCGAAATGGTGTGATCTTGAACAAGGTAGTGAAAAGGAGTTTGCTATCAATGAGATGTTGGTGGCGGAAGGAGACCCCAGGCTTACCGGTGAGATCAACTGGTTTAGGGGTAAGGTGGAGGTGAAGAAGACGCTGGAGGGACTTCTGCGCACAGCACAGAAGAGTGTTAACGAGCTGACCCATGAACTGGTGGTGGTAGATACTGCCATGGCTGACAGTATGGTCAGGTTGGAGCTCGCCAATGCGTATGACAAGCTCAACAGCCTCTTCAAGAGGTCATTCCCTCCTATCCCACGCCCACCTCTCCGATCCCCCATTATCACCCCGGCACTCCCACGTCAAGGAGGGCCAACAGAAATGCCCATCAACGCCAAAGGAACCACCTGTGCCAAGAAGAAGTGCTATAAGTGTGGGTCAACCGAGCACCGCATCTCCAAGTGCAAGGAGCCGCACAAGAACAAGAAGTGCACCTTATGCAGTAGTCAAGATTACCATAAGAAGCACTGTCAGCATCAGGTTATTGGCAAGGGGGAAGATAAGCAAGACGATGGGTGGGGCTCACCTTTTGAAGAAGCCATCAAGATGCCGGAGGTAGACCTCCAGGAGAAGATGTCCCTCCTTGGGAAGAAGGAGTGGGTTCCAGCATCCTGTTACATTTGTGGACAGGTGGACCCTGGGCACATGGAGTTGGAGTGCCCATTGTACAAGAAGTGTTGGACCTGTGGAGGTACAGGTTTGTATGGGTACATAAAAAGGCACAGGTGCCAGCCCCAGGACTCGCAGGAGTGTGTCAGCTTGGATGGAGATGCCATGGACACTGACTTTGACCTCTACTGGGACAACGACTAGTCAAAGTCAGGTTGCCTTTGAGCCTGAAGGGGGGATTGTGTTACGTCCCAATTTATTTTTCTATTTTTACTTCTCTTTTGTCTCGGATGACTCATAGTGAGGGCACAGCATTGTCTCATGTGACTCACTTACTGTACAAGACTTGTGACTCGTACTGCCTATTGTTCTGGCAGATGACTTGATATGACTTGGACTATTTATTGTTCTCTGTGACCTATTGTCCTAGTGACTTTATTGTTCTAGTGACATCTATTGTTGCAGTGACTCTATTGTTCTCTAGTAGTATAAGTAGAGACATGGATGGGGCCTTATGCCTCAGACTTGACTTCTTGTACCATACGGTATATTAAACATAGCGGTCTTTGAACCCCTCCCCTCTGTCTGATCCACTTAAAGATCTTCTCTAAGTCATCTGACTTGTGAGGTGATCTACTTGTCATCAGGAACTCTCTAAGTCCTCGTCAGACTTAGTACTCGTAACTCACACGTGACCAACCTTAGTGTTTTGTCAGCAGACTAGTGTTGACCTTTACCCATGTCGGGTGAACGTCCCTACTGTGACGTAACACCCTTGTACTTATTGTTAAAAAGTACATTCCTTTTGTTTCACCCTCATTATTGTTTATGGGGCTTATTTATAGAGATTATGGATGTGTAGGAATAATATAAGGGAGTGAATATAATGGGTTTATCAGTAAATGTGTGCACTAGCATTTGTCTGTACAACAAGACAATGCTCTCAGTATCTGCACACACTAACACAGAGACTAATACTCACCTGTACAACAAGACAATGCTCTAGGGTGAGTAAGTACAAGTGGGATATAAGTAAAGTACTAATAAACTCACCTCAGTATCTGCACACACTAACACAGAGACTGAGGTGTTACACTACAAAACCTGAGGCTTTTAAGTAAACAGTATACTATGGTCATACAACCAAATGTCTGACCCAGCAGAATAACATGATATGAATCAATCGGTTGCTGGTATGACCAGGAGAACATCTGGGAAGTGGTCTGGGGACCCGAGTAACTGCTATGAACATGATTGAGATGGTAAGTAATGGTATATGTACACTTTGTGCAGGTTTGCACAATGCTCGTACAGTAGCATAGAAACAGTATAGTATGTAAGGCAGCAGTCAGTACCAACTGGCAGAAGCCAAACTGACAGGTCTACAGGACTAGTCAGCAGCTCCCAAACAAGCAGTGTGGCTTTATGTTTACATAAACTACCGATTATGTATATGTCCGGTACACAGATTGAACATAGGGGGTGATCTCCTTTTGGAGAACACTTATCACCCCATGTCCCTCCCATATGGGAACTTACACATTACACTATTCTTGAGAGGTTATGGGCCCTGGCCCTATAACTTAACATCCAATTGGCCAGGATATTCTACATAAATACAATTTTATCAGTCTGATAACTCCCCGAATGATGAACAATTCAAACTATGATTCGCTTAAAGAAAGTGATGTGTGGCAAGGCGTCCAAGGTGCAGAAGAACAGTGGCATGTGGCAGAACAACAGAATGATTACAATCACCTGATTATCAAGAGGGCAAAGCCCGTCAATACGTCAATGATGAGAGTCATCAAGCCACTCACAGATAAAAACTGGTCTGTTTGGTGTGAGCGCATTCGGATGGTTCTCAGCTACTGTAACATCAAGCAATATATTGATGGAACAATACAGTGCCCTATGGATGCCAAGAGCACAAAAGCATGGACCGAAAATGACAAGTATGCCAGGATACTTATTATGAATAATGTCACTGCACAAGAAATGGTCCATATCTGTGGATGCAAAATGGCAGTTCAGATGTGGCAAAACCTTGAGGGTGTGTATAAGACCAAAGGTCATCACACTGCTTTTGCTATTATGCGTACTCTCTTCACGATGAACACTGATGAAAATGCGAATATAACAGAGCATCTCACAAAGCTCAATGAGCATTGGCAACATCTTGCCCAAATGGGCAGCGATCACATTCCTGTAACAGATGAACTTTTTAAGCTAATAATCTCTTTTTCACTTCCACACTCCTGGGACACTTATAGCAAGCAATATGTTGGTGGTCAGCTGGGTGAGATTGAAACTGACCTAAAAAAGAAAGTAACATCTCAGCAATTTATCAGTCTTCTCAAAGAGGAGAATGCTCACTAAGTATCACGCACACACAAACCTGAGTTGACGAATCAGGTTCTTCCGCAGAAACATCCCAGCCTTGCAAGCTGGATCAAGCAACCAATTTTCTGCATAGGTAATTCCTGTGGGAAAACTCAGAATTGATTTAAGCAAAACATGAAGTCTAAAGGCTGTAAACACTGTGGAAATATGAATCATAAAACTATAAAGTGCACTTACCTTGGGAAGGGCAAATGTGAGATTTGCAGGAAGTTTTCACATCCAACTGACAAATGCTGGGAGAAAGGAAAGCAGAGGAAAGTTAGCAACAGGAACGAAGAAAAAGGAGAGAGTGCCTCTATTATGGAAGACATGAATTGTGCACAAATTGACAAATATGTGACATTTAACATCGAAGATCAAGATGGGCAGTTGAATTACCAAAAGAGTACCAAAGCTGGGAATGACAACAAAGTTGCCTCATATGATTGGTTAGCGGACAGCGCGATGACTTTACATGTTGTGAATGAACGTACAGCATTCATCACATATGAATGTATAATGGCCGCTTCCGTTGCTGGAGTTGGCAATACAAAAGTCCCTATAGAAGGCCACGGGACTGGAGCTGATATCGGAATGTAACAGCCACAAAACCTTGCTGCGTCTGGAACATGTCCTCCACACCCCGGCAAATAAAAATAACCTAATATCATTAGGCTAATGGGACAGTGCTGGCAGAACATACAAAAGTAAAGAAGGACTACTCACTTTGATCACCCGAGATGGTACAAAAGTTGCCAAAGGATATCTTGCAGATAATAATCTGTATAAGATGTGAGTATTGGTCTGCAGCACAAGACAAAGTCAAGCTGACATGAGTGAGACTTTTGTCTCTGCCAAAACTCTTCCAAGCTGGGAAACCTGGCATCAGAGGTTTGGTCACATCAGTTATAGCGGTCTCCAAATGTTGCTAAATAAACACCTCATCACCGGTTTTAACATCAACACGCGATCCCCTAAAACAGATTGTATAGCGTGTATTGAGGCCAAAATGGCAGAACAACCCTATGACAAGGTATCAACATGAGAGACAATGCTGGGCGAACTCACTCATGTGGATGTGTGGGGAAAATACAATGTTGTCTCCATAAACAGCAACCAGTATTATATTCTCTTCATGGATGACGCAACCCGGTATATAACCATGCATTTCCTAAAAGGGAAAGATCAAGCCAGTCAGATAGTCAAAGACTATTTGACTTACTTGAATACACAGGGAAAGTTCCCAAAAGCGACTCATTCCAATTGCAGAAGGGAATTTATTAATAAATCCCTTATTACTTGGTGTTGTCAGAATGGCATAGAAAACCAAACAACCGCTCCATACTTACCTGTGAAAAATGGTATAGCCAAACGTGCTAATTGCATGCTGGGAGAGCTTGTGCACTGTATGTGTTACGAACTATTATCATTTTCCTATCACTTGATCATTTCTTTTCGTTGTCCTCATTCTATCCATTCCATCGATTGACTTGTGACTCGTTTACAGTTAGGATCCGATCAGATTCAGGTCTCGGCCCTTATCTCGCACCTACCTCATAATCGTACTATTGGTAGATTTTACGACTTTTAGAATCCGCTGACGACGTCAGAGTCCCGCGTGACTCCGCGGAAACTACTAGTAACTTCGATATGACTCATAGTACGATAAGCTCACTAGGACCCGTATCCTAGGATTGCGTCATGTGTTTGGCATAACCAAACACCGTGTACTTGTATATAAGCCATGTACTACCTAGCTTGTACGGTAGTTCTGACTTCTTGTGTAATACCACATCAGTACTCGCGAACCCGTCTTTGACTTGCCGTTGCACTTAAGTCTCTCACTCGCCTTCGTGCCTGAGCTCCGTCTTCTCTGACTAAGGTCGATAAACTCTCGAAGCTAGTTCGACTCTTATTCATCCCTGAACTGAGTCCTAACCGACTCGCTCTACCCAGAACTTCCGACAGTTGACTTAGAAGTACACATTGTACTTAACGCCCCTGTGGTGGCGTTACAGTATGTGCTTGAAAGCGCATGTGTGAATAAGAGTGGGCAGAGGGTGGATGAAAGAACAGGGGTTAGAGAGGGTTGCCAAGCACTTGCCAAGACGCGTGAGACTTTGGACAAGACAAGTTCCAAACGAAAACTTAGAACTTTTTAGAGGTGACAGAGTTACTGAGGGAAAGTAAAAGAGGAAGGAATTGAAGAAGAATTCCGCCTACAGACTGACCCGTGTTCCCCGGAACTCCCAGCTCTTGCTCCGTCTTAGACAGGACTGGTGTGGTCCGGTCCAGAACGGCCTGGACACTGGTAACCCCGGTGGACCAGTACAAGTCAGTGCACGTGTGGCCCGGTCTGGAGGGTCCAAACAGCGCCCCACTGCCTTGGAGGCTCTCGGATCTCGGGTGGATCCCACATGCCCCCGTACCGACATCACCACTGTCGCCCCCTGGGAGGTTCCTAACTGGAGGGCGCATTTGCGTGTGATGGGGATGGATAGACCCCAATCCCGGAAAAAGTGGGTGGACGACCTTTACAAGGCTGTCCCCGGCTCCAGTACGGTAGTATTCTACCTTGCCAGCACGGTCTCTAACAAAGGCCAGGCCGACAACAAACAGGTGGGCGGTGCGGCAGCCTGTATTATGAGCGGGGAGAGGCAGCTGGTGAAGCAGTGGAGCATGGGGGCTGAGGTGACACTGGGGGATGTCTCACTGTTCACCTTGAGCAAAGCAGCTGAGTTCATCTCCTCTACTTACTCATCGGGGGTCGCACCCACAGATTTTTACCTACTCTGCGCAGACATGAGCGCTATATCTTGTATCCAAAACTTCAAGGGGTCTAAGAGTCAACTCGACCTCTTACGTTTTCATCATTCACTTACGTCTTTCTTTTCTGTGCCCAGGAACACCACGGTCCATGTGGTGTGGTCGCCATTGAAGAAGGAACGCACGCAGTCCCACTTGTCCCGGCTGGCAGCCGCTGGTATCTGTGCAACAGCACCTCTGGCCACCTTGCAAAAGGTTCAGTCCGCCGCTTTCTTTAAGGCGAGGGCCAGACAAAACGCTTTCCAGTCGTGGTCTAGGCGATGGATTCAGAGCCGGAGATTAAAATCTGGCCGAGACTTTTCCGCTTACGACTATGGCATCCAAAATCCACCCGATGGCCGTAATCATCCCCTCTTTACCGCCGCCATCCCTATTAAACCCCGCCCGGAGAGGCCCGGAGACGATCCCGCCCCTATCACCCATTACAAACCTCCGTCTCTTCCGGACATCACCCGCAAAACGTTGTGTACGGCCTTCCAACTTGCCGTTCAACATTCATTCATGTCGGAGTATACGCTACGCCATCGTCCCGACCTTCCCCCGGAGCACGCTGCTTGTCCATGCGGCGCCCAACTCCGTTCTATTCCCCACCTCATCCACCATTGTCCACGGGTCCGCAGAGCTCAGCGTCGACTTGTTGACAATTGGCACGTTCACATCCGTGACATCCCGCTGAGGAACCTCTTTGGAGATTCTGATGACGCTCAATGGTTGCTAATATTCCTCCAGATTTCCGGTGCTGCCTCTAAGCCGGAGACGGGCCCTGTCCCGTTCGACCCTGGTTAACTGCGCGTCCTCAAGATGGCTGACCCCGCTCTGAGCGGTCCGCCCACCTAGTTGGGGGTAATTCTTTCTTTGCTTCTGACATGGAACTTTCCGACTTCCACATCTGTTTACGCCATCTGTTTACGGTTGTGTGACTACTTAACGACTGTCCTTACGCTTCCTCCTGTGACAGGGGGTTCTTTATTACCTATGAGCTCTTACCACAGTGCGACCTCCACTTACGATACCAACCCTTCAATGAGTCCTTAGATGTGTACTCGACTGGCCTTGTATTTGTTTACTGCCCCAGAATAATAATGGTTCCAAAAAAAAAAAAAAAAAAAAAAAAAAGAATTGAAGAAGAAGGGGGAAAGGACAAGGACATTTGTCAAGCAAAGGCAAAACATGCACTAAGTTGAGAAGGCCAGGAGGGAGGATTTTGTCAAGTCTGAGAGGGGAGCTTTTTCTGAACACTTTGTGATCATTTATGGTGACAAGTCACAAGGGAAGAACTAAAGGAAAGATGGAAAATTAGTATATCGCAAGTCGAAAAGAGAAGAGCGTTGATCTTGAAGAAGCTAAGAGAAACAACGCATGAAATTAGCAACAAGTCGAGTGTCTTCAATTTAGACTGGACTCAAAAGTTGTTGAAGTCACACAAAGCGAACGAAAGTGAAAACAGGGGAAATTGACTGATTGCATTAACATGTATTCCGAGAGCCTTTATACATGCGGGCTGTACCTAAGGTTGGACGAGAAGTAAAACGACTAAGTCATAAGTTGTGAGGGAGTAACGTCAAAGTGGGGAAAAGTAGATGAAAAGTCCATGAGGGAGGGAGAGTCGCCGAATGGAGCATGAGGTAGACGCTAGGTACGAAACACAAGTCATAGGTAAAATGGGGGAGTTGGTCAACATAGTTGCTTAGCTGAGTGACAGCACCAATGGGGTTGACAACACACACTACCAGTACAAAGAAAGGTTAGAAAAGGGTAAGTAAGAATTAAAGAACTGAATGGCACACCTGTGCCCTAGACAGAGAGCACAAACTAAAATGATCTGGGAATAGAGTGAAACTTGAAGGGCAACAACAGTGAGTTGATCGGCCTAGGGTGAAGATGGGAATGAAGAGATGGGGGTTAAGACGGGGACTAAATGAGTGGTGGGTGAAAGACGGTATAGCAGTTTTGAGGTTGCTGTTGTTATAGCTGGAGGACTTCAGGGCAATGTTATGCTGATACTGGCAATGGCATCCGATGAGGGTGGGAGAGACGGGGATCAAATGAGAGGCAAGGAACATTGGTTTCAAGGTGAGGGAAGGAATGAAGATGGCATTGATACAAGGCGAGATGGGGCATGAAAAAGAATAGGTGAGTTGGTGGTGATGTCCGAGATAGAGAGTAACATGTGACAATTCCAAGGTGGCTGAAATGGCTGGAAATGGCTGATTCTGTGGCTAAGGGCTGAGCTACCCTTACACCTCCTGGGGGGTCAAAAATCTTGACCATCCCCAATCAAGTCTTCTTTGGCAACGTTGGTGTCTTTGTCTGCACTATTGAGGGCAGCTAGGTCGTTGGAATCTAACAAATGTGTGATGGAAATGACTGAGTGGGAGTGAGTGTGATAAGGGACCAGATGAAAGGCAGTGAAGCAAAGCTTTGACACAGCGCTGTTGAGCTCGGTGAGGTGGTAGGCTCCATTGTGAGTCTTCTTCATGACAACCATGGAACCAAAATAATGAGGCTTCATCCCGCACAAATGAGTGTTTTTGGTTACAGAGTTTCGGATTAAGACCAGGTCTCCAAGGCTAAAGGAGGTGGACTTTATTTTAAGAGCATTTTGTTGCTCAAAACTATGCGCAGCCAAGAGACGACTCTTTACGATGTCGTCTTAAACTCTTGCAAGGTTGTCCTCCTGCATCTGAAGTTGATGCATTCGGATGGCAATGAGGTCTGTGGTAGATAGTGGGGTGGTGAGGTTCAGAATGATGAAGGTCGCAAGGGAAAGGTTGAATGGGAGGATGGGTTTGACACTGTGAGTCATGTAGTAGGGGGTGTGGCTGGTTGATCATTAAGTGGTGACTCTGTCGGCCCAGAAGATGTGAGGTGCCGCCACTAGCCATTTGGAAGTGTCGCTTTCGCAGGCCTTGAGTAGGGAATCCCTAATGGTCCTGTGCTGGCGCTTGATGATGCTGTTTGCCCAAGAATTATAAGCCAAAATGCAAATATGATGGATACCGTACTTGCTAGCCTGTTATGCCCTAGCAGGGGCGTTGTGCAAGGGGTGGTTCAAAGGTTCAATGTGTCTGTGAAGACACACACTAACAGATGAGCAAAGACGTCTATTGTCTGTGATGCTACAACTCTGGTAGTGTCTAGAGAGGGTTGTGCACGATGTGCACAACTGACTTAGTGGTAGGACACCTAGTCCGAAGTGTAAGACACTTCTCTACACCTAATCTTGGTGGCGAACTAAGTCTAAAAGGTGTGGTGTTGTTATAGTACAACTGCAAAGACTCTGAAGGAAGGTTGACTCAATTAGAGTTGAGGGAGATGGTTCACAAGATGAGAGAGGCAGTTCACACCAAAGGTATGAAGGCAAGGTTGCTAGATTGCAAATGAAGCCAAGTCTGGCTTCTTACAGTGTAAAGTACAAGTATATATAGTGCTCAAGTCACAAAGACGAACACACAAGTGCAGACATATGTAAATGTTGTTATCTGAGGTTTCTTATCTGAAGCACAAGACAATATGGAGTAAACCACATGTAGAACAAAGGGGACACACCAATGGAGTAACAAAGATAGCAGAACCAAACAAAGGTAAGTGGCAACATACATGTGAAAGGACTGAAGCGTCTGGATCATAACATAGCCAACCAATCCAATGCTGCAACATAAGCCAAGCCATTATCAGTAATGATCTCCTCGACTGCGCCCCATCAGCAGAGGATTTCTTCAAAAATGAACTTGCCAACTGTGTGACCAGTCTCTGAGCACAGGGTGTGCCATTTGGGCCAAGTGGTGAGGGAACAGCAAGCTTGAATGATGTAAGTGCAGCCTTCAGAGGGGGACATGTGCATGGTGTCAATGTACGCTTTGTGGAAGAGGGGAGTGGGGATGGGGACAACAGGAGGAATAAGGACCTTAAGTTTGTTGGAGTTGACATTGATGACAGGTATTTACATACCATTTGATGTTGGAGTCCAAGGAAGGCCACCAAAAGTGGTCGATAAGTGTGCGCCAAGTTGAATAGATGCCCTTATGGCTGAGGTTGTTGTGTACAGCGTGGATGATGGGAAGATGTTGGGAAGGGGGAATAAAGAGCTGGTCTCACCCGTTTGCATTGTGTCGCCAGAGTTTGCCGTCTAGTAGGAAGAAACGCTTGACCTTCTTGAGAAACTTGTCTGGGTTATCGCCAGTGAGGTTTTGGGGGTTCTTGAGTGTCTCCAGATAGAGTCGGATGCATGCCATTTTGGCCTCCACATTGAGTGACTTGTTGCTGGTGGGGAAGTTGATGGGGGTTTCAGTGGGGTCCAAGTTGTCTAGCTCTGCAGTAAGGACAGAAACAGGGGCTGAGCTGATGAGAAGATGATGAGTAGTCGAGAGAGTTGATGTAGCCCAGATGCCTAGTCCAAGTGTCTTGTCAATCCACTCTTCCGGATCGTCTTCATTGTCATCCTCCCCCTCCACAGGTTCATGTCTTGAAAGTCTGTCCAGGCCTTGATGCTTCTCTGCCAGAACGTGAACAAGCTTGAAGTCGAAGAGTAAGATAGCGGCAATCTAACAATTGAGGACTGCATTCAGTTGGACATCAGGATTGTTGAGCATGCCATGAATGAAAACTGCATCCATCTCGACTATAAGGTTTTGAATGCCAACGAGATGTACACGGAGAGTGTGAAGGGCACAGAAAAGACCATACAACTTGACCTTCGGCTGGGAATAGTTAGTCTTGCGCTCATTCCAAGATATCAAGCTGAATCAAGAAGGATGTTGCTTGCCATCTGTGCACTCCTGAGACAGGATCCATCCAACTCCGTGCCAAGATGAGTTAACAGCCAGAAAGATGGGATGGTCAGTAGAGTAGTCAATAGAGATGAGGGCGGGGAGTTGATAATGGCATCCTTGAGGTGTTGCATAGAGTCTTTGTGCTGGTCCTCCCAGATGAAAGTTTTGCCCTTTCATGTGAGGTTGGTAAGAGGACAGGCGATGGCAGAGTAGTTTTGAATCCAGATTCGCATGAAGCCAGCTATGCCTAGAAAGGCTTGTACATCAGTGATGTTTTTGCAAGATGGCCAGTCCTAGATTTTGGTGATTTTGGAGTCATCGGGCACACGTCCTTTGTAATTGCACTTGTGACCGAGAATGACAACTTCAGGGACAGCGATGAATAGCTTCTTCACTGAGACGGTGGTGCTGGAACATCTAAGATGGTGGAGAATGTGATGGACATCGTTGAGGTGCTGCCAGATTGTTACGCCCTAGCTGGGGCGTTGTGCAAGGAGTGGTTCAAAGGTTCAGAGTGTCTGTGAAGACACACACTAATAGATGAGCAAAGACATCTATTGTCTGTGATGCTACGACTCTAGTAGTGTCTAATAGATGTTATGCACAGTGTGCACAACTGACTTAGTGACAGGACACCTAGTCCGAAGTGTAAGACACTTCTCTTTGCCTAATCTTGGTGGTGAACTAAGTCAATCAGGTGTGGCGTTGTTATAGTACAACTGCAAAGACTTCGAAGGAGGGTTTGACTCGATTAGAGTCAAGAGAGGTGGTTCACAAGATGAGAGAAGAACTGTTCACACCAAAGGTACGAAGGCAAGGTTGCTAGATTGCAAACGAAGCCAAGTCTGGCTTCCTACAGTGTAAAGTACAAGTATATATAGTGCTCAAGTCACAAAGACGAACACACAAGGACAGACATATGTAAATGTTGTTATCTGAGGTTTTCTTATCCGAAGCACAAGACAATATGGAGTAAACCACATATGGAACAAGGGAGACACACCAATGGGGTAACAGAGATAACAAAACCGAAACAAAGGTAAGTGGATACATACATGGGAAAGGACTGAAGCGTCCGGATCATAACACAGATGAACTTGCATATGCTGGAGTTCTTGGGGATGACTTCGTAGCCATCATCCTCTGTTTTGAAGTGGGTAGCTGGGCCTTTGATACTACAGTTATCCATGAATGGCCAGGCAACATGAGGAATTTCAGGTTCAAGGATAAAGGTGACATCTTCATGAAAAATGGCGACAGCGTTGGTCCAGCCCTGAGGTAAACAGGTTAAATGAAGAGCACTGATAGGAGACTGGATGGTAGTAAGGTCTCATGAGGTGATGTCGAGAGTGTGGTGATTGTAGCTGATGAACAAGTCTAGCATGCTATAGCATGTGCAACCAGCCATCACCTCAATGAGTTGATTGGCAAGGGGAGGGACTCCAGAATTTCAGATGGTGACTGTGTTGAGGGGTTGGAGGTTGTGGACAAGACAGAGGGCACCATTCTTCTTCTTCACGCAAAACCACCAAGAGCAGTACGAGGTGTCTGAATGCTCATAGACTCTGGCAGTGAACTTGTCCTGGAAAATTTGAATGACTTGATCCAATATGCCAGTGGGGATTGGAATGTTCTTTTGAACCCAAGGAACATGCTTGATGACTGGAATCTTGACAGGGGTTACATAGTCATCATGGAATTGTCCTTTCTCAGCCTCAGTCCAAGCTAAGCTGAGCTTGTTGATCCGAAGAATATGGGTGAGCATCTTCAGTTCTTCGGGCAACAGAAAGCTGTAGTGATTGAGGTCTAGCTCGTCAAGCCGTTCTTGAGTAAGCCGTGTGCTGGGTGTAAAGTTGGGGGGATGAGTTGGTGAGGAGGGGAGTGAAAGGAGAGGGTTGGTGGGGATGCGATGGATGATTCAATAGTCTTTGGGAAGGGACACTGGTACTGGTCATACTTTCCTAGTGACTTTCTTGTAGGCTAAGATGGGTTCCAGTGTCAGTTGGGAAAGGAAGTTGTATTCCGCAGTGTAGTGAGACCAAAAGCTGTCAAACCGAGGTAGCTGTGAGACAAGAGAAAGGGTTCTGACAAATCTGACCTGAGCTTTCCAAGCACAAGATGGGATGGATATGAAGTGAGTGGGATTAGCAGGGTCGTGGATAGAAACATCGACGCGTCCATCGGGTTGGTCTTCAAGCTGACACAGCAGGAGGTGGTGGAAAGGTCGGCCTAAAAGTAGGCAGAAAGGGGCTTGGTTGACGACATGAGCATGGATCTCAAAGACAACATCACCTACCCACATTGATAGGTTCTCAGCGCATCCCAGCATCTTGCTAACCAGACTGTTAGCTTCTTTCATCTCTAGTTGATGGTCTTTGTTAATGAGTGTGCTGGCTTCTTGTGCTAGGTCCTTCCAAATGACGATGATCTGAGAACCTTGGTCTAGGACGCCGGCCTCTGAGACTGTCTTGTTGATAAGGATGTCAATTTTGCATAGGGGAAGGGAATATTCAGCAGCACATGGAGCAGAAAGTTTGAGAACAGAAAATGGGGAAGTGGAAGGAAAGGGCTACTCGAAACCAGCTGCATTGACTCTATGAGTCTTGAGGCGTTCTATGAGCTCTTTATGAATGCCAAGACTGGAAGCGAGGATGTGAGTGGGGATAATAAGGGAAAGTTTGCTGTCAAGAAGCCATTGGTAAAGTTCTGATGTAAGCTGCTGGTCTTTGGCATTGGACTGATACCGGTATTAAGGTGCAGTGTGTGGAGCTGATGAGGAAGAGGAGGGGAGTGGGTTTGCTGTGGTAATAAAAGGTGCAGTTGCAGGAGTTTTACTGGAGGAAGTCTTGCTCATTGAAGCCTTGCTAGTAGAGGGCTTGCTGGGGGATGTAGTAGCGGGAGCAGCAGTTTCCAGCATTGTGAGTTCTGGCAGTTTTGACGCTTTTGTGTCCCATTTCTTCTTCTCAGCTGCGTAGACCTTAAATAAGTCTGGAATGTCTTCTTCCAGGTCTTCATCTTTGAGTTTGTTGTCTGGGACCTCCACAATGTGCACTTGTTGGATGGGTTGGTTGTAAGTGTGGTGCGCCACAATTTCGAAACTGTTTGTTGTGACATGGGGTGGGGATTCATGAATGAAAGTAGAGGAAGCATTAGTTGGGTTTGAGGCTGCTGCCACAGCTCCAGCAATCCAGGCATTGATCTTTGACTGTAAGTTGCCGCTAGAGCCATCATTAGGAATTGGTTGACCAGTGGGCAAGTGTCATGAACTAGTATGCCGCGTTCATGACTTAGTTATACCAACGTACTATCAATAGTACTTGCCACACTCAAAGAAAGGGTACTATCAAGTTGTCCGACTAGGACCCTTGGTTCTACCTCCCATATAGTAGGAAACCTGGTCCCTATGGTCCCACCATGTCTGTTTGTGCAAAAGTGATGAGTAGAGGTGTCCACAATATCGCATTTTCATTGTCACCTGATGTTTTTGGATGATTTGACTTGTTGTAATTTGTGGACGGAGTCCAAACAAGTTACTAATGGGTAAACAAGGTTCTATTATTAGTATTAGAAGGTTCTATGACCTTCTACAGCCTTCTACCAGCTTCTACAAGACATACTGCGGAGAAGGTCATAAGATCTAAGAGAGACTAACGCCATTGGACACTATTTATAAAGCTTCCATTACATTCCAGAGTATTCTACGGCACACAGACCATGTAACTAGATATATAAGCTAGATCAATACCATGGACAGCCCTCAGACTGTCCACTTGTGACTACCACTTGCAAAGCCCCCTTCTGTCCTCTTTCCTCTGTCACCATTGGATTGATCAACCTCCTCGCTGTTTTGCTCGTGTTCAAAGCCTTTCTTCTAATCCTTTGCATCTACCTTATCCTCCTCCCTCTTGTCCGTTGTCCTCCTTCATGCTCCAAGTATCAACGGCCTCACTAGACAGTGAGTCCTTCACAGCAAGTGAATGCAGTTGTTGATGACTACAGCTCGTCCATTGCAGATGTACTCTTGCACAAGCAGACACTCCCAGATATGATGGTTAGTCTGGGAGCAGAACACACATCCCATAGGGTGTGATCGGAAGAATGTTGGGCTGGAAGAGATGGCCAGGGGAACAGGAGTGGATCACTCAGACCAGGGCTGGTGAGATGTCGTCAGGGCAGCAGAGGACTGGAAAGTGTAGGTAGGTTGACTCATCTTGGGCTTCGGTAGGTCCTTAGCGACTTCGGGGAAGTGATGAGCGCAACGGGTGTAGAGAATGGCATAGGATTGTTCCTGGATGTTAAGTCTGTGCATCTTGTCCATAAGATCATCTAACTCATGATCTTCCTCCTCCTGAGTTGGCTCTTGGAAGTGAACTGTCTTGGTCTCAACAGAGGGGCCAGGTGTGTGGGGGTGATCGTGCCGATCATGAGCTCGATCATTGGTACAAGGAGGGTCTGGGACTTGAGGGGGGTTGTTACGATTTCTTGCCTTGCGATGCACTGCTAAGGGGACTTCTTACCATTTTCCCTGAAGTTGACGCCACGCGTCCCTCTATTCATGAATTCCTATCTTTGCGACTCTTTCCCCTGTGTCATGCGATCTGTCTCGATTCCCGCACGCCCCATACGTCATGGACAGCTTTATCTTTGTTTTCTTTGTCATTGTTCCCCTCGACGTCACCCTACACCCAGACCCCTCACATATCTGCCTTCATGGACAGCCTCACTTCTTTATCCTCGACTTCCTTCCACACCTGACGTCTCTTGTGACCCCCTTCTGATCTGATAGGCATTGCGCCTTTACTATACATTGATTGCTGCTTTCTATGATACGTTCTGCGATGACCCATGACTGAATACTATACGCCATGTATTGGCTGCCACTTGGTCCTCTGACCACCGCGCATCACTGATAGTTGACTCATGACCCTGTCTTATCTCTGACGCCATACGATACCTGTCGCGCTCATGTGTTCCTCATAGTGCCATCTGTTTACCTACTATGTTGCCCTGTTGTTGTCTCTTTGGGGCTTGTACTAGTATATAGGTCGTAGTCGGACTGGCTTATACAGCAGTTCTGACTTCTTGTGTAATACCACAATCAGTACTCGCGAACCCGTCTTCGACTTGCCTTTGCGCTTAAGTCCCTTGCTCGCCTTCGTGCCTGAGCCCCGTCTTCTTGGACTAAGGTTGATAAGCTCTAGCAGCTAGCTCAACTCTTATTCATCACCAAACTGAGTCCTAACCGACTCGCTCTACCAGAACCCTTGACAGTTGACTTAGAAGTACACGTCGTACTTAACGCCCCTGTGGTGGCGTTACAGGGGTAGTTGTAGGGATCACAAGTATGAGGGGGGTTGGGAGTTCAGAGGTAGTCGTAGTGATCATGGTTGTGAGGAGGCTCCAAGGCACAAGTGAAAGGGTGACTATTAGTAATGCGTCCCTCATTCCATTCTGGGCAAGTGTAGGTGTCTCTGGGGTTGAAGTTGTGGAAGGCTTCTCAGGTTCTTCCTTGCCCTTCATGGTCAGGTATTTGCGGGTCATGACTGAACTGGCCAAACCCTCATCCAAAGGACTGCTTGGGACTAGGAGGTTGTACCATGGGATGATTCCAGCATTCCCATAGTTTGATGGGAATGAATGGCAAAGTGGCAAAGACAGCATGTGCGACCTTAAATACATCCTCAAAACTGTATGGTTGCCCAATGGGTTGGTCAGGGAACTTTGCTACAAGCCTGGACAATATCTTATCCTAGTTGTTTGGGTGGAAGCTGTACCAAAAAGTGGAATCGCGGTCGTTGTTGGTAATATGACGGTTTTCAGTGAGTGGCTTGCTAAAGACAATGAATTTCTGGTAGTATTGAATGACACTTTCTTTGTTGTGCATATGAGACTGGCTGTGGTAATGGACAAAGTCGTAAAGCTTCTGCTTTGAGTGCCTAGACTGGGCTGAAGTTCCTTCGTAAGTGCGTTCAAGAGATTGCTGAAAGATTGCCCAGTCTTGTGCCATATAACCATCTAGAATCTTCCACAAATCCTGGAGATCGTGTGGAATGTAGCATAAAATAGTCTTGATCTTTTGCCAGTTACTGAGAGTGCAATTAGTAGCCAATTCTTTGTATTCCAGGAGGAACTTGTCAAGCAGGTCTCCAATGCATCCAGAGAAGTAGGGTGCTCAGTGCAAACAAGCAGATGGCATCATGGCGGGACTGGTGGGTGGATTAGCAGCCATGCATGCTGGTGGTGGAACAACTGTGGGTGGTGCGACTGTGGGTGGGAGTGGTGGTGGAGTGACTACGAATATTGGTGGTTGTGAAGAGGTAGTTGGAGGTGGTGCAGATGTCGATGAGGAAGAGGGTGGAGCTGGTAAGATTGTAGCAGATAAAGAGGATTGTGCGGGTGTGGATTGTGATGGTATGGGAGACGATGTTGAGGGAGGCTCTAATAGTGAAGAGAGTGGATTGGGGTTGGTTTGTGTAGAAGGTGGATCAGGACGAGATGAAAAAAAACTGAGACACTCGGAGGTTTATAGGGAAGATACTAGATGAGAATTGAGACACAATGGAAACCGTTGGAGAGGACAAGACTAAAGACAAAGGGGTAGACGAGGGGGAAGATAAATCAGAAGGGAGACTGGGTGGTGCTGAGGGTGTATGAGGAATTAAGGGTCGAGACTGAGAGGCTGGGGACAGGGGTCTAGATTCCAGGGTACAAGTCAAAGAGGGCGTTTTGAAGGGTGAAGTGAAGAACTTGTTGCTGTGAGATAAAAGAGTCAAGAAGGGAACAGTAGATTCAGCAGGGGAGTCAATAAGGGGGGAAAAGGAGCCAGGAGTTGAATGTCGAATAGGTTTAGGGAATACGAGGGGAGATTGAGAGATCAAAGAAATATTGGAGCTTTCTATGGTGTTACGCCCTAGCAGGGGCGTTGTGCAAAGGGTGGTTCAAAGGTTCAGAGTGTCTGGAAAGACACACACTAATAGATGAGCAAAGACGTCTATTGTCTGTGATGCTACGACTCTAGTAGTGTCTAATAGATGTTATGCACAATGTGCACAACTGACTTAGTGACAGGACACCTAGTCCGAAGTGTAAGACACTTCTCTACGCCTAATCTTGGTGGCGAACTAAGTCAATCTGGTGTGGCGTTGTTATAGTACAACTGCAAAGACTTCGAAGGAGGGTTTGACTCGATTAGAGTCAAGAGAGATGGTTCACAAGATGAAAGAGGGGTTGTTCACACCAAAGGTATGAAGGCAAGGTTGCTAGATTGCAAACGAAGCCAAGTCTGGCTTCTTACAGTGTAAAGTACAAGTATATATAGTGCTCAAGTCACAAAGACGAACACACAAGGACAGACATATGTAAATGTTGTTATCTGAGGTTTTCTTATCCAAAGCACAAGACAATATGGGGTAAACCACATGAAGAACAAAGGGGACACACCAATGGAGTAACAAAAGATAACAGAACCGAAACAAAGGTAAATGACAACATACATGTGAAAGGACTGAAGCGTCCGGATCATAACATATGGAGTCAGAGAGCATCGAACTACTAGAGGATGGTTTGGGCTCACAAATGGATGGGTCGAGTGGGGAATTGGAAGGTGATTGGTTTGATGTAGGGGTTTCTTCAACAAATTTGCCGGCTGCATCTCTGGGTGGCAGTTTGGACTGCTTTGGCATATGGTTGGTCACCAAAGGCAACCGCAAGGTAAAGGGTGTCAGGGGAAAGGTAGAAGGTGGGGGAATAATCCACTTAACTCTGCCTCACTGGGGCAGCCAGGTGTACGTGCTTGAAAGTGCATGCATGAATAAGAGTGGGCAGAGGGTGGATGAAAGAACAGGGGTTAGAGGGGGTTGCCAAGCACTTGCCAAGACCCGTGAGACTTCAGATGAGACAAGTTCTAAACGAAAACTTAGGACTTTTTAGAGGTGACAGAGTTACTGAGGAAAAGTAAAAGAGGAAGGAATTGGAGAAGAAGGGGGAAAGGACAAGGACGTTCATTGAGCAAAGGCAAAATGTGCACTAAGTTGAGAAGGCCAGAAGGGAGGATTTTGTCAAGTCCAAGAGGGGAGCTTTTTCTGAACACTTTGTGATTGTTTATGGCAACAAGTCACAAGGGAAGAACTAAAGGAAAGATGGAAGATTAGTATATCATGAGTCAAAAAGAGAAGAGCGTCGATCTTGAACAAGCTAAGAGAAACAACATGTGAAATCAGCAACAAGTTGAGTGTCTTCAATTTAGACTGGACTCAAAAGTTGTTGAAGTCACACAAAGCAAACGAGAGTGAAAACAGGGGAAATTGACTGATCACATTAACATGTATTCCAAGAGCCTTTATACACATGGGCTGTACCTAAGGTCAGACGAGAAGTAAAATGACTAAGTTGTAAGTTGTGAGGGAGTAACGTCAAAGTGGGGAAAAGTAGATGAAAAGTCCATGAGGGAGGGAGAGTTGCCAAATGAAACACAAGGTAGATGCTAGGTATGAAACACAAGTCATAGGTAAAATGGGGGAGTTGGTCAACGTAGTTGCTTAGCCGAGTGACAGCACCAATGGGGTTAACAACACACACTACCAGTACAAAGAAAGGTTAGAAAAGGGTAAGTAAGAATTAAAGAATTGAATGGCATGCCTGTGCCCTAGACAGAGAGCACAAACTAAAACGATCCAGGAATAGAGTGAAACTTAAAGGGTGATGACATTGAGTTGATCAGCCTAGGGTGACGATGGGAATGAAGAGATGGGGGTTGAGACAGGGACTAAATGAGTGGTGGGTGAAAGACGGTATAGCAGTCTTAAGGTCACTGTTGTCATAGCTGAAGGACTTCAGGGCGACATTATGCTGATACTGGCAATGGCATCTGATGAGGGCAGGAGAGATGGGGATCAAACGAGAGGCAAGGAACGTTGATTTTGAGGTGAGGGAAGGAATGAAGATGGCATTGATATGAGGCAAGATGGGGCATGAAAAAGAACAGGTGAGTTGGTGGCAATGTCCAAGATAGAGAGTAACGCATGATGATTCCGAGGTGGCTGAAATGGCCGGAAATGGCCAATTCCGTGGCTAAGGGCCAAGCTACCCTTACAGTGCACCATGTTAAGAGGGCAAAATATGCCCAAATTTTTATGGGAATATGCAATAGCCCATGCAGCGTATGTCCACAATAGATGTTACACGCAAGCTAAGGATGCCATACCATATCAATTATGGTTCCAAACAAAACCAGATGTTATGCACCTTTGGGAGTTCAGAGCACCTGTCTGGATCCTCCTACAGGGAGCCGTGGCACAACATAAAATGTTGCCTAAATCACAGAGACAAGCTTATGTTGGATTTGATGATGGGCCAAAGGCCATTATGTATTATACTCCATAAACACAAGAGGTACTTACCTTGTGGAATTTTCAATTCCTCAATTCTCTTCCATGGAATGTCATAAACTGTCAAACTTAGGTCATGACTCAAGTGCTTAGGCTGGTCTGGACTGGTTCAATATTGTGTAATCAAGTTCCTAAAAAGGAAATCCAGAATCGGAGTTTGAATTTTGTACTCCAAAGGTCATGTGATCTGTCATGTGACCTGTCATGTGACCTTTCTATGTTTATCTATCAGGTGATCTATCATGTGCTCTCTGTTGATCAATCAATAAGGTTTTGTTAATCAATCAACAAAGATTGTTGATCAGTAAATGAAGTTGTGCAGCAGTTATGTGACTGACTGCGTAGAAGTGGCACCACTTAAGGGATTATTTCTATTGGTGGTTATCTTTAGATTCTTTCTGTTACCTTCTAGGAAATTCCATTGCGCAGCACCCGTGGGTCGGCTTTAGGCCTACCCTAAAGTACACACAGACCATGTACTCAGGTATATAAGCTAGAGCAATACAACAGGACAGTCCCTTAGACAGTCCACTTGTGAACTCCCACTTGCAAGCCCCTCAGTCTTCTGTGCAGCTCTTCACCATTGGTTTGCTCCACCTTCTTGTTCTCTTGCTTGTGTTTAAAGCCATCCTTGTCTTCCTCTATCTTGCTCTCTTCTTCGCCCCCTACATCCATTGTCTTCCTAAGTGTTTCAAGTTCGTCTTGACTTACTGAGAGTAAGTTATCACAGAGGAAACATCATCTAAGCCCATTGTCATTAAGCCCGAATGCTCAGCATGAAGGGGAGAGAAATGGCACTCTGTCCATGGGTGAGAGCTCAAAGAGCGATGGCCTGATGGATGAGAGAAAGAGGAAGAGAATGATAGAAGACGAAGACTCACAGGCTGAAATACCCTGGGCAACACATGGTAAACACATGGACTATAAGCGACTTGATGACCCATTTTCCAATGCTGAAAGTGAGGAAGATGAGGTAAATGCCACTGCCCAGGATGAAGCGATGAGAGTTAAAGATCCAAAGAGCCTCAAAGAGGTGAAAGACTCTCTTGAATGGCCTGAGTGGGAATCCGCTATTAAGGCAGAGCTCAATCAGCTCCAGGAAACTGGCACCTGGGTTATGGCCAACTCACCTGTGGATGCGATCCCAATTGATAATAAATGGGTCTTCACAAAGAAATACAGTAAGGCAGGCAACCTCTTAAAGTACAAGGTGAGATTGGTCACCAAAGGATGCTCACAGAGGCCAGGCTACGATTACTGCAAAATGTTTTCTCCAGTAGTCTAACTTGAGACCATTCAAGCCATATTGGCGCTTGCTACCACCCAAGAGCTGCAAATATAACAGATGGATGTTAAGGGTGCTTACCTGAATGGTACCCTAAACGAAACTGTTTATATGTGGCAGCCAAAAGGATATGTTGATGGTACAGAATGGGTATGTTTGCTCGTCAAAACCTTATACAGACTTAAACAGTCTGGGTGCAAATGGAACTTTGAACTGGATAACAAATTATGTAAACATCAGTTTGCAAGTCTATAATCGGACCCATGCGCATACGTACGGAGAAAGGAAGGCGACTTGAGCATCATCACCATATGGGTTGATGACCTCATGCTATTTGCAACATCAGAGAAATCAATGGTCGCAATAAAAGAAAACTTACGTTCTGAATGGGAGGTTACCGATATGGGCAAACTGGCGAAAATCATCAGGATCGAAATAACCCATACCAAATGGTCGATAACCATCTCCCAAAAGCGATACATTGAGGCCATCCTTAAGAAGGAGGGAATGGAGTGAGCAAATCCAGTTGCAACACCACTTGATCCCAACTTCAAATTGGAGCTGAATCCTGACGGGAACGAGGGTAATCGCAGCAACTTGTATGCTCATTTATTGGGCGAGCTACAGTTCCTCACGAATGTGACACAACCAGACATAGCTCATGCTGTAAATTGGTTAGTGTCATATACTGCTAATCCAAGCCTTAAGCATACCGGAGCCCTGAAAAGGATACTCTGATACCTTGCCTGGACAAAGGAGTATGGAATTACTTACTCATTGATCCTGTAATGCCACCACAGGGGCGTTAAGTATGACGTGTACTTCTGAGTCAGTCGTCAGGTCACTAGGTAGAGTGAGTCAGTTAAGACTCAGTACAGGGATGCACACAAGTTAATTGAGCTCCTGATGCTTGACAACTATAGTGGAAAGGAATGGAGCTCAGATGCAAAGGTGAGCAAGATTGAGGACTCAAGTGCAAAAGGCAAGTCAAGGGTCGTTTCGTGAGAACTGATGTGGTATTACACAAGAAGTCAGAACTACCATACAAGCTAGGTAGCGTGAGACTTATATACAAGTACATGATGTTTGTTACTAACAAACATAAGGTGCAATCCTAGGATACAGGTCCTAGTGAGCTATCAAGGCGTAACTGAATAAGAAGTACACATAAATCCTGTGGGACCATGCACGCATCAAATATTGACCGCGGATGTCTAGAAGTCGTAAAATCAGGTATCATTATCTCACATGATGGGTGCAAGATAGGGGCCAAGAAGCGTCGATGCATGGGATCATATAGTAAACACAACATCAATTAGAAGGTCACATCATGGATGATAGGGGGTGAATGTGATAGGAAGCTGATAAGGGAAAATTGGAACTACCCCCACTAGACTTGAAGTCGCCACGACTTGATAGGGCTACGATGTAGTAACATAGGCAAATATCATTAGTGGGGGTACTGAAGGATGGGGCAATGTGACTCGTACGAATAATGGTGACTCGCTCTTCGCATTTTCGACAATCTTGTATATGGAAGTTGAACTGAAGCCTCCCACACCACAGACGTTCTAGAGGTTCTTGTGATAAGTGTGCGCACTAGCGCTCAAAGGACTTATGCAGATATGGGCTTTGATAATTAGAATACAGGTCTCATGTAGATAGATATATGATTTTACAATCGACTTTGTTTCTATGACTCATTGTACAGACAATAAGGGCTGGTATTGTTGCAATGTACTTCTTGTTGAGTTACGCTTTCTATAATTTGTACTATTGTAAGTACACTCCCTTTTTCGACCACATGATCGTCTATGTATTTACCCATTGTAGACACTCTTTTGCTCCTATTGTATACAAGACTATGTCTCCAAATAATAGAGTAATGTAATGAACCCATTCTCACACTGTTGATAGGTTAGTTCCTTCTCTCTATATGATCAGTCTCACTTGGTTATCAAATCTCTTGCTCCCTTTGCAAGTCTGTTCCATGTGCTGCATTTGCCCCAGTTCCTTTGTCCACCTGTAGGATAGCTGTTCCACTGTGGTTCATGTTCTTGTACCTAGGTGCCATAGGGGACACATTGTCGATTAACATGCCTACAAAACAATTGTTATTACTTCCACAATTGTTACGATTTCTTGCCTTGCAATGTACTGCTAAGGGGACTTCTACTCATTTTCCCTGAAGTTGATGCCGTGCATCCCTCTATCCATGGATTCCTATCTTTGCGACTCTTTCCCCTGTGTCATGCGACTTGTCTTGATTCCCGCACGCCATGTACGTCATGGACAGCCTTATCTTTGTTACCTTTACTATCTTTCCCCTCAACATCACCCTGCACCCAGACCCCTCACATGTCTGCCTTTATGGACAGCTTCACTTCTTTATCTTTAACTTCCCTTCACACCTGACATCCCTTGTGACTTATCTTCTGACTGATAAGGCCTTACGCCTCTACGATACAATGACTGCTGACCCTTACTATACGACATGACATGACTGTTGCCTGGTCCTCTGACCATCACGTCCACAGATGCATCACTGATAGTTGACCTAGGCCGGTGTCCTATCTCTGATATTGTACGATACCCTTCGCTCTCATATGTTCCTTATGGCGCCATCTGTTTACCTAGCTATGTGGCCCTGTTGTTGTCTCTTTGGGCTTGTACTAGTATATAGGTCGTAGTCGGACTGGCTTGTACTGCAGTTCTGACTTCTTGTGTAATACCACACTCAGTTCTCACAAAACGACCTTTGACTCACCTTTGCATTTGAGTCCTTGACTTTGCTCGCCTTCACGCCTGAGCCCAACTTTCTCTGTCTAGGTTGATAAGCTTCAGAAGCTTGTTCAACTCTTGTTCATCCCTGTACTGAGTCTTAACCGACTCGCTCTACCAGAACACCTGACAACTGACTCAGAAGTACATGTCGTACTTAACGCCCCTGTGGTGGCGTTACAACAATAACCACAAGCCTACACCTTCTTGCGATGGGGACATTGCGCTATCAGATGGTCTTCTGCCTTGCAAATGTAGCACTTCTTTACTCGCTTCTTGTTCTCCCCTTGGAGGTGTGGCATTTCGCATGGTCCTCCAACTCAAGGGGGTAAGGGCATGAGGTTGGGGGTGGTACGAGGTCGAATGGGTTTTGCTGTAAGTTTGACGTATTTGTCTGAGATAAGGGGGATAGCCCGCGCATACTGCAATTGCTTTCTCACGCTTGCGGACTCCATGTCCAGATGAAACTGGTCATGGGTTGCCTCTGCTTCCAACCATCGAAGGTCAGAGCGGCGCATGTTAATGGTGTCGCATCATGTTAAACAGTCACGTAGTTGCGAGACATTGGCATAGAGTCTGGGGTCATAAAGCTTACCAAGCACCTCATCCAGGATGAGGCTTTGGGGGTCGTGTGGGTGGAAAAGATTAATTTGATTCTCTGTCACCATTTGTGGTAGTTGATCAGAATAGACTGTTTGCAAAAAGACTTGGGTGATGTAGCTGGGCTCTCCCTTTCCCATAGTTCCCATGCATTCTTGGTAATGCTTCCAGTAGTAAATGTACTTTGCTACCTCCTTTTGCCCCTCTTCTCCAATCATGAGGGGAAAAAACGTGGGTTGCGTAGGTGTTACGCCCTAGCAGGGGTGTTGTGCAAGGGTGGTTCAAGGGTTCAGGGTGTCTATGAAGACACACACTAATAGATGAGCAAAGATGTCTATTGTCTATGATGCTACGACTCTAGTAGTGTCTAGAGAGTGTTGTGCACAAGGTGCACAACTAACTTAGTGGTAGGACACCTAGTCCAAAGTGTAAGACACTTCTCTATGCCTAATCTTGGTGGTGAACTAAGTCCAACAGGTGTGGTGTTGTTATAGTACAACTGCAAAGACTTTGAAGGAGGGTTAACTCAATTAGAGTCGAGGAAGATGGTTCACAAGTAGAGGGAAAGACGGTTCACACCAAAGGTATGAAGGCAAAGTTGCTAGATTGCAAATGAAGCCAAGTCTGGCTTCCTACAGTGTAAAGTACAAGTATATATACTGCTCAAGTCTCAAAGATGAGCATACAAGTGCAGACACATGTAAACATAGTTATCAAGGTTTTCTTTATCAGAAGCACAAGGCAAAATGGAGCAGGCCACATCCAGAACAAAGGTATGCACAAATGGGGAAGGGGAAGGGGAAGGGAATGAACCAAAGTAGTGGTAAGGAAGACATACATGTGAAAGTGACTGAAGTGTCCAGATCATAACATTAGGGTCATTAGGAAAGAAAGGGATACCAGGGTATTTGGGGTCCCCTTCTTTGTCAGCATCGTCCAGCAGAGCTTGCATAGGATCAGGGGTAGCTTTAACAACAGTGACTGGGGGTGTGAACATGTGGTCTAGTCCCACAGGGAATGGTTCCTGAGGGACTATTTTAGTAGGGATGACAGGGGTCGACTCAAGTGGAGGGGGGAGGGCAGTGAGTGTGGCAGCGGCTAGCTTCAGCACTGGTAATGGAGGAGTTGTAGCAATGATGAAGTATGGCATGTTTGGTGTTCATGAAAAAGTAGGCAAACTGTCCTCTTGTGACGGTACAGTGAGATTTTCGAGGATGACTTCAGAGGGATGTTGGTGAGGGATAGTGGAGACGATAGGGGTAGTCATGATGAAAGGTGAGGCCATAATGTGTTTGTGGTTTGTGGCCTTATATCTTTCATCCAGCCCCTTCAGTGGTAGGATTTTTCAAATAGAAGTTGGCGATAAGGTCAGGTGAGTGTCGCACATTTTCCAACAGTTCCCATGAACTGTCACTTATGGGAAATCCCTTTCACTGAACTAGAAATTGAAGTTTGCGCCCTTGGCCATACAACCTTGATTGCAGGATGTGCTCTACTTCAAACTCTTCTTCTCCTTTGATAAGGTCAGGTGGGGGTCGCATAAAGTTTTCCCCGTGCAGTTCCATCTCCTTATATGGTGTAAGAAGATTGGCATGAAACATGGGATGAATCTTCCAAGTCTTGGGCAACTCTAGTTTGTACGACACATCTGATAAGACTTTCTTGATTCGGAAAGGGCCGTGTCATTTAGGGGCTAGCTTTGCTGTTGGATAAAAGGCCCAAAGATTCGTCCCTTCTAGCCACACTTGAGCACCTTCTTGATAGGGAATAAAGTGGGTTTTGCCTTGGCCCGCCATCAGTTGCTGCACATGTTTGATACAATCTTGCGCATGTTGTTGTCTGATGACCATTTTGTCCAACCATTGATCAGCCATTGGAGATACCGTTGGTTTTGGGGTCCATGTCGTTCGTGGTTCCCATCCCATGATAAGGGAAAATGGGGAGTGTTTTGTGGTTGCATTAGGCCACGAGTTATGAGCAAATTGCGCTACTGGTAATGCCTCCGCCCAATTATCTTGTTGCATGTTGCTCCAGTGTCGGAGGTACTGTTTGAGCCACTGGTTAGTTCGCTCCGACTGGCCATCAGTCTGGGGATGGTAAGCTGATGAGATATTTTGACAAATCCCTAGGGTTGTGCACAACCCCTTCATAAAAGCTGATGTAAACCAGGGATCTCGGTCCGTAATGAGTTTTGTGGGATGCCATAGTGAGGGTAGACATGTTGGAGGTATAGTTGCACTACCCCTTCCACAGATATCGATTTGTTGTGAGGGATGAAAATCACTGCCTTTGAGCAATCATGGTCGGTGATAGTAAGAATAGAGTCATATCCTTTAGATGGAGGTAGTTTCATGATGAAGTCCATAGAAATAACTTCAAAAGGTTCCGCCTCCAGATTTGTAGATATAGGGAATAGGTGCGGTTTTTGTCGATGTGGGTTAATTTTGTTGGCTTGACATGTTGTGCAACCTTTAACATACTCCTCTACATCCTTCTGCATATTGGGCCACCAGTAGTCTTGGCTTAAAAGCTCATAGGTGTTAGCGATTCCTGGATGTCCCATGCTTGGAGTGTCATGGAAAAAGGTAATTACCCCCCATTTAAGATCGTTGTCCCCGACAATGACAAGGGCATCCCCCTTTCACCATAAACCATTTAACTTTTCAAGTTATACGGTTTGACCCATCATAAGACTTCCTTTTCATCAAGGTTTTGTGATATTTGGGTCCAAATATCCATATCATACATGGATACTTCTGTCACTTGTGCAAATTGTTCCATGGGAAGAACAATAACATTATTATTGTCTTCCTGCCCTTTCCTGTAATCCATTCTTTGGGATAGGGCATCTGTGCAACTGTTGTGGCTTCCTGGAATATGTTTCAAAATAAAGTCATATTCTGATAGTTCCAGGAATTTGCATGCCACCCGATGACTAATCTTTCTAGGCTCTTTCCAGTATTGGAGGTTGGCATGATCAGTGTGTATGATAACTTTGTGAGGGGATCCCACCAAGTACATTCTCCAAGCTCACAGTGCTTTTACTATTGCCAGAAGTTCTTGGTTATAGATGTTGTAGTTACGCTCCACTTGGCTGAGGGATTCTGAGTGGAATGCGACTGGGTGTAATTTGTTGTCTGGGCCGAGCTGGTTCAGCACTGCTTCAATCGCCACATTTGACGTGTCTACTTCTAGCTTGAATGGTTTTGACAAATCAGGAAAAAGGAGTACTGGCTCTTTCCCAATACAGCTTTTGATAGTGTCAAATGCATCTTGTTGTTCTTGTCCCCACTGCCACACCACTTCCTTTTTGGTTAGGTCATGGAATGGCCATGCTTTCATGGAAAATCCTTGGATAAATTGCTGATAGAAGTTACAGAATCCCAAGAAGTGATACGGATTGCGAAGGGAACGGAGCCTTACTAATACTTATGACTGGGTTAGTAAGAGTACATGTGTCATGGACTTATCGTATCAGTTAGCAGTAGAATCATATGTCTTTATAGACTGTGAGGTAGTATTGCTATTTGTCACCTGGATTGGAGAGGAGCTTTAAAGCTACCTCGATATATGTATATAAGTTGTCGTATTAAGACCAAGGCTCTTTAGCTTGGTCTTCTTCAATTTCACTTCCGACTTGTATCCCTCTCCTTGCAGTAGGAACTCCATTGCTCCTTGTTTCTCCATCAATTGACGTTGGCCTAAGTACACGAAGTATTGTCTTAGTGCCTTGAGTTGTATACTTCTTTGAGTTACATACTCATCATACTAGTGTCGTCACTAAATCACCTACGTCAGGCATACACTGTTACATGTCTACTGGCACGTGGCTCGACTTGAGCGGTCAATAGGCGACGCTACCGAAGAACGACTTAGTGTTACGTCACGGTAGGGACGTTCACCTGACGTGGGTAAAGGTCAACACTAGTCCACTGACAAAACACTAAGGTGGGTCACGTGTGAGTTATGAGTCCTAAGTCCAAAGAGGACTTAGAGAGTTCCTGATGACGAGTAGATCACCTCACAAGTCAGATGACTTTAGAGAAGACCTTTAAGCGGATCAGACAGAGGGGAGGGGTTCAAAGACTGCTATGTTCAATATACCATATGGTACAAGAAGTCAAGTCTGAGGCTTAAGGCCCCATCCATGTCTCTACTTATACTACTAGAGAACAATAGAGTCACTGCAACGATAGACGTCACTAGAACAATGAAGTCACTAGGACAATAGGTCACAGAGAACAATAAGTAGTCCGAGTCATACCAAGTCACCTGCCAGGACAATAGGCAGTAAGAGTCACAAGTCTGTATCGTAAGTGAGTCACATGAGACAATGCTGTGCCCTCACTATGAGTCATCCAAGACAAAGAGAAGTAAAAATAGAAAATAGAATTGGGACGTAACACTTAGCGATATAACGGCCCTTGTGGCACGTGATCGTGAGAGTATAACAGCAAGCCCTGGTCATGGGACAATACTGACTCAAAGGTGGTAGCGATGAAGCGGACTCCTATCAAGAGGAGCACAAGACAAAGAGGCAAGACAGATAAAGCGGAGTAGATTCAAGAAGACCAAGCTGCGGACTACGGCGCAGCTTGGCTAACCTTATATACATATACGCGAGGGCTTTAAAGCGCCTCTTGAGGGTAAGTAACCAATCACGTATAGTATGGTTATCATAAATGTCCGTCTGAGTCATTCCTTATCGTACAATGATAGCCAATCATCTTATCATACAGTACTGGGGTTTTCGGAGCCATTATCATATGAGTCACATACCGTTATCTCATGCCTGCAGTCCGGGGATACAAGCTACCCGGAGTTCCGCATCGTAACATACGCCGTGAAAGCGTAACATTAAGACCAAGCTAACCACCGTGGCGACCTTTCCGACAACCACAGAATGCTGGGTTAACTTTCAACCCTATTTCATAGAACGAAGAGGAGCAAGGAACGTACCCACCAGATACCTCAAGGCTGCAAGGTGGAGGACGAACGTGGGACCTGAAGGGTATTACGTAGACACTTCAAGACCAAATCGGTGGTGCCCAGTCGAATTCAATTTCGAAGCAATTTGCTGGACTCGTATTAGGGAAAACCCTAGGGGTAACAATTGGGAAGTAGTCGCACCTGCTGAGGGCAATTTACATTGTGATATTCACACAAATGAAGTAGTAATTCGATCAGAGTGGGGACCAATTGACGGTGCATCAGAAGAAACCCACTCTACAAATTCTCGAACCCCAGCCCCAAGTGAAGCCAGTCAAGAGACTGAAGAATCGGGAGAGGAAGCCGACGAAGACGAAGAACAGGAAGAGGCCATCGAAGAAATCGCGGAACTTACCCATCAAATTCAGATAGTGGAAGAACCTGAAAGAATTCAAGTGATGGCTACCGAAACCATACAAGAACCTGTTAGAGAACAGATTGAAGAACCGAACGAGCAAATGTTTATCAATCCAGAAACTGGACACGTAATGACAGCAGATGACATCGCATTGTATCGGGCAATTGGATCTGATCGTCCTGATCCTCCTTCGGGAGGAGGAGGAGGAAGAAGACCTCCCAACGGAGGAGGCGGACCTCCAGGAGGTGGATTCCCAGGAGGCGGATTCCCAGGAGGTGGATTCCCAGGAGGAATACCACCTGCGGGAGCACCTGGCCATCAATCAGACAAATTCATTGGAAATGCTCCACAAATATTCACAGGGGATCGACTCAAAGCAGATGAGTTTATAACTCAATGGTCATTATACTGGGGAGTAAACAATAATAACCCCATTATGACAAATGCTTACCGACGATCGATGCTGTTCCTCACATACATTCAAGGAAAAGCAGTAAACGAATGGGTCATGAACATGAGTCAATGGCTCAATTGACAAGTTACTGGAGGAGTACCAGAACAAACACCAGATCTATGGGTCGAAACCAAAAGAGTGTTCCAAAGAAGATTTGCAAATACTCTTGAAAGAGAGCAAGCACAAGGAATGTTAAAAAGAGGCCTAAGAATGAAAGAAGGAGATCTTGACACGTATATCACGGAGTTTGAAACTCTGGCACGACAAGCGGGATATCGGTTAAGTTCCATTCAAATTATTGATCTGTTTACCGATGGACTACCACAACCTCTGTTTGAAAAGGTATTCCAAATGGATGACCCACAAACATTTGAAGAATGGAAGGATGCGGTCAGACGCCAACAGCAGCAATACATCCATATGAGGGCAAAGTTGGACGCCCATAAAGGTCAAATTCCGAAACCACGCAGATTCACGAATAAAGGAACAATGCCTGGGAACCTTCCAAACCCAAATGCAATGGATACATCAGCTGATAGAAGTAGGGCGCGGTTGGCTGGATCAGAAGATATTGACTACACACAGCCACCTTATTCCCCGCCTAACCGAGGTAGAGGTCAAGGAGGAAGACCAAATGGAAGAGATATCACGTGCTACAACTGTGGAAAGAAAGGACACATTAGCCGCAATTGTTATCAAGCGCGGGGACAAGGTCAAAACAGTCAAGGGCGATCCACAGATACTGAACCCGTGACTATACAAAGCACGATATCTGGAATGACGGAAGAAGAACAGGCACAGTATTGGATGGGACAAGTGGCTGAATTAGGAGACGGAGTCAAGGATCGGATCCTAAAGGATTTGTGGACAAAAGAGGGTTTTCAGGACACCTGAACCCATCGGCCTGGGTGAGGGCAGTCAATTGTAATTCTGTTATTATCACGCGCTATCGATCAATGTGAATTCCAGTTTCGATAAGAACAAATTACTCAAAGGCCAACATCAAAGTCCTTGTGGACTCAGGGGCAACTGACAATTTCATCGTTTGCAAGACGAATGGGGTTAGGAATGAAACGATTAGAAAGACCCCGCAAAATATGGAATATCGATAATACGGAAAATAAAGTGGGGCGTATTACTCATTGTGTGGATCTCGATGTGCAAACTAAAGGAATTCACAAGGAAATGCGGTTCCTGGTGACAAACACAGGACAAGAAGAAATGGTACTAGGATATCCATGGTTAGCCCAATACGAACCAAAAGTCAGCTGGAGACATGCCACTATTCACAAGGAAGCCCTTCCTGTGATACTCCGATCCATCAACCCAAAGAAAGAAGGATCGGTAATTGCTAAAGCATTGACGGCTATTGATAAAGATCAAATTGTCAAACAATTGGATCAAGAATGTTCCATCAGAACTACGGCAACAGAACTGGCAATAGCGGCAAAACAATACTCTGTTAAAGCGGAGTTACCCCAGGAATACCAAGAATTTGCCCATCTATTCAATGAAGAAGCTTCCTATCGATTTCCACCATCTAGACCGTGGGACCATGCCATTGAATTCAAAAAGGGAACACCCGATGCAATCGATTGCAAGATATATCCCCAAACACAAGATGAGGATAAGGCGCTCAAAGAATTCTTGGTGGAGCAATTGAAGAAAGGGTATATCCGACCATTAAAATCCCCTTACGCATCACCTTTCTTTTTCGTCAAGAAGAAAGATGGAAAGTTACGACCAGTGCAAGATTATCGGAAGATCAACGATTACACCATCCGAAATCAATATCCGTTACCCCTTATCTCAGATCTGATATCGGATCTCAGTAATGCCCATATCTATACCAAATTAGATGTGCGATGGGGATACAACAACGTAAGGATCAAAGAAGGAGATGAAGAAAAAGTGGCATTTAAAACCCAATATGGTCTATTCGAACCTACAGTTATGTTTTTTGGACTAACCAATTCACCGGCGACGTTTCAGACAATGATGAATTACATATGTAGGGACATAATCGCCAAACATGAACAAAGAGGCACAACTATACGGGTCTATATGGATGATATCGGAATAGCAACCAAAATCGGCACTAACCTTCAAGAACATATCGAAGCCGTCAAGGATGTTTTACGGGTATCTGCGGAACATGATCTATACTATAAATTGGAAAAATGCACGTTCCATGCGCCACGGATGGATTACCTGGGGGTAATCCTTGAAAAGGGGGTAACACGCATGGACCCTGTAAAAATCGAAGGCATCAAAAACTGGCTTAGGCCCAATAAAGTAAAGGACGTACGATCTTTTTTGGGATTTTGCAATTTTTACCGACCATTTATCCGAGGATTTGCCACACATGCCAAACCATTGAACAAATTAACCAAAAAGGAAACGGAATGGCAATGGACAGAAGAACAAGAAAAGGCATTTCAAACCCTTAAAGATCTTGTGACCCAAGAACCGGTACTGGCACACCCAAATTTGGAAGAACCATTTGAATTGGAAGTTGATGCATCAGGATTTGCAGTAGGGGCAGTATTACTCCAAAGGAAGGAAGACAAAAAACGCCATCCTATTGGGTACTATTCAGCCATGCTTAATGAGGCAGAACAAAATTATGACATCTATGACCTGGAACTATTGGCAATTGTGAAAGCATTCCAGCATTGGAGACCATATTTAGCAGGATCACCCCATAAAGTGAAAGTATTTTCAGATCATCTAAATTTGCAATATTGGCATTCTCCACAGAAGATCAGCAGACGGGTAGCCAGAGAAGTCTTGGAACTCTCGGAATACAATTTCGAAATTCATCATATCAAAGGGAAAGCCAATGGACGAGCCGATGCTTTATCACGGAGACCCGATTACGATCAAGGAGAACAGGACAACGAGGGAGTCATAGTACTCCCTGACCAAGTATTTGTCAGAGGAATGACAACGGAATCGATCAACGGAGTTACCGAAGTCCTGGAACCAAGAGACATGAACCCTGAAGACCCTGTGTTTAGTCAAGATCAAACGAAACTATCCTCATGGGTAAATGCCCACCGACTAAAGAAAATACAAGGGACATGGTACAAAGACAGAAAAAGGGTGGTCACGGGGGGACTATACGCAAGAGGAACCCTTATCAAGGCTCATCATGATTCCCCTGTATATGGACACCCCGGGATAAAAAGAACAGCGGAACTGGTGGCACAATATTACTGGTGGCCTGGAATGAATTATAACATAAAGGAGTATGTCAAAGGATGCGCTGAATGTCAATGCCACAAGATCAATACCAGGCCCATCAGAGCGCCCATACAGCCAATATATCCAAAACTGGAAGCAATGCCGTTCGAAACTGTCACCCTCGATTTTATCACCAAACTTCCCACGTCTCAGGGGTATGATACCATACTAACAGTCACAGATCATGACTGTAGCAAGGCGTCAATATTTATACCATGCAATGAGGAGATCATGGGAGAAGGAACGGCTAAACTATATGCCTGGCACGTATTTCTTCATTTTGGGTTGCCAAGCAAAGTCATCAGCAACAGGGATCCACGATTTGCAGGAAAATTCATGAAAGAATTATGCAAGATATTAGGAATCAAACAAAATATATCAACAGCATATCACCCAAGGACCGATGGCCAATCGGAAAGAACAAACCAATGGCTAGAACAGTACCTTCGATTCTGGACCAACGAACAGCAAAACAATTGGAGCGATTATCTCCCAATTGCAGAATTTGTTCACAATAATTGGCATAATGAGACCACAAGGGAATCACCATTTGCAATCTTGATGGGATATAATCCACGCGCTGATTGGATTGATAGGCCATCACCGATTCCTCAGGTACAATTATGGCTACAGCAAATGGGGATGATCAGACAAAAGGCCCAAGAACTTATGATTAAGGCACAGAAGTCATGGGTCAAACACAAAGAAACCCCGAGGTTCAAAAAAGGGGATCTAGTTTGGCTTGAAGGACGTAATCTACAGATCAATCAACCGGCTACAAAGTTAGCCGCTAAGCGACACGGCCCTTTCAAGGTTGCTCAGGTGATGTCCCCATACAGTTATCGATTGGAACTTCCCACGCAGTGGAGCATTCATTCAGTGTTTCACATCGATCTTCTCACTCCTTACAAAGAAACACTCATACATGGGCCAAATTACTCATGACCACCACCGGATCTTGTAGAAGGAGAAGAAGAGTATGAAGTCAAGAAGGTTCTAGACGAACGGCATTTCAGCAGAGCAAGACGACATCAGTACCTAATCAAATGGAAGGGATACCCAGACTCAGAGAACCAGTGGGTCAACCGGGAAGATATATTTGCCGAGGAAGCAATAAAGGAGTTTGAAACTTCCAAGTCTGCTCCTAGGAAGAATAAAAAGAAGAGACGCAACAAGCTAAGTTCTTCAGCAAACACCACTGCTACCTCATCATCCTCACATGAAATGTCTTCCTCCTCTGCCTCATCTTACTTCGCCCCTGCCATCATCCAAGTGGAACAGGAGCCCCAGTCCCTCGTGGCTCCCATCACCAATGAGGAGTTGGTCTCCGTCATGCGACAATTCCCCAAACTCAGCGGAGGAACAGTGGAGCCGGATCTCGAGTCTGAACGGTACCATGTTGTTAACCCCAACACCAGAGAAGTCTGCACCAGCATTCCCCTCACAAGAAGCCGAAATCATGGGACTTTGCAGAGCTGTCCCGGA
>WTXK01000212.1:0-77643 GCA_025769895.1 Lactarius psammicola
ATTTCACTGTTGCCATTGAGAAGGACACCCTACTTCATCAGGGACAACAAGATCCTCTTCCAAGCGAAGACTGGACCCTAATGCTGCCTATCTTGTTGGGGACACCATTCCTGTGGAGCAGTTTGCCTCACTCTCTTCTGCCACCACCCTCCCCTTGGACTGGGACCTCTGGCATCGTCGCCTGCCATCATCACCTTGCAGGCATCAAGAAGCTGCATTCAGGTAACCTGGTGACGGGTTTCAAGCTTGATTCACAAGCTGGCCCTGATCTGGTATGTGAAGCCTGCAAAGCTGGCAAGATGCATGCAGATCCCTTTCCCAATTCGACCTCAGAGCCTCCAAACTGCTCCAAACTTGTCCACAGTGAGTGTCCATGGCCCTGTCAAGGTTGCCTACACATCAGGGTATCGCTACTGGGTCACTTTCATCGATGACTTCTCTCGCTTTAAGGCAGTTTACCTCCTTAAGTGAAAGTCTGAGACCTTTGGTGCTTTCAAGCAGTTCAAAGCTTGGCTGAGAATGTCACTGGAACGAAATGGGCACTCTAAGGGATGATAAGGGTGGGGAGTACATGTCCAGGGAGTTTGAAGCGTTCTGCATTGATCATGGCATCCAGAGGCAGCACACAGTCAGAAATCGACCTCAGCAGAATGGTGTGGCTGAGAGGGCTAATAGGACGATGGTGGAAGGTGTTGTATCAATGCTCTATGAGTCTGGGATGCCTACAGCCTTCTGGGGAGAAGAAGCACTGGCCACTTTTATTCACACTAGCAACAAGCTGGCCACTTCAGCTATCCCTGAGGCGACACCTTATCAGGCTTTCTATGGCAATAAGCCAGATCTCTCTATGCTTCGAGTTTGGGGCTGTACTGCCTATGTGCTGATACAGAGGGACAAAGCGACCACTTGGGAGCCTTGGATCGCACATGGAGAAGTGTGTATTCATTGGATACCCTCAGGGCTACAAGGGATGGAAGTTCTACAACCCAGTCTCAAAGAAGGTCATTATTTCAGAAAATGCTGACTTTGATGAACACTTTTCATGCTCCAGAGGCATTCAACTCCCTCCCTACCTCCCCCTTGCCTCAATTCACTGCTTGAGTCACCTAACACCTCCCTTACACTCCCAGACATCTCAGAAGACGTTCTGGACGCTCCAATTGACTCACAGAAGCCAATTCATGGGGGAGATGTGTCTACTGCTTCTGATTTGCCTTCTATTCCTCCAATTTTGCCTCCAAGTCCATCTGTTCACTCTCCTTCACCTCCCTCCACTTATATGTCACTTCCCCCTCCACTCTGTCGCCTTCTACCCCTCCTGCTCGTCGTCCTCCTCCTCTTCCACCTCCTCCTTCTCGCCCCCAACACCTCAGACGTCCTAGAGAAGAGTGGTTGCCTGAACAATGGGCCGTTCCAGAGTGCTATAGACAGCCAAGGGAGCCAACACCAGTTGTGTTGTCTTCAGATGATGATGAAGACGACTCTGATGATCCCTTGGACCTCATCCAGGCCAACACACCATCCACAGCTGAACCCACCTCTTATAAGCAATCTCAGCGACGCACTGACGCAGATTTGTGGCATAAGGCTTGTGAGGAAGAGATGGAGGCTCACAGAGTCAATGGCACTTGGGAGATCGTGAAATTACCCCCTGGGAAGCGTGCAATAGGCTCCAGATGGTTCATGAAGGTGAAGCACAATGCTGATGGCTCCCTGGATCGCTACAAGTCCAGATTGGTTGCCAAGGGCTATTCACAGCGTCCTGGCTTTGATTTCAAAGAGACCTTTGCTCCCACAGTTTGCTATTCCACCATTCGCATTGTACTTGCTTTGGCAGCTCTGGAGGACCTTGAACTTCGCTCCATTGACATCTCTCATGCCTATCTCAATGTCACTCTGGAAGAAGAGATCTACATGCAGCAGCCTGACGGATTTGAAGTGGGCGGTCCAGATCATGTCTGTAAGCTAAAGAAGTCGCTCTATGGCTTGAAGCAAGCAGGCAGGGTCTGGAACAAGACCCTTCACTCTGTGCTCTGTTCTATGGGCTTTAATCACGTCCAATCCGACCATGGGCTCTACATCTTCCTCAGGGATGATGTTAGAATACTAATGCCTGTGTTTGTCGATGATATCACGCTTGCCTGCAAAGATGGAGCCAGGATCGATTCAATAGTCCAAGAACTCTCCCAACACTTCAAACTGCGAGATCTAGGCCCTACAACTCAGCTTCTAGGCCTAGAAATCCACAGAGATCGTCCTAATCGCTCTCTTTCCATTTCCCAGAGCCAGTACATGTCCAATCTCCTTCATGAGCATGGCTTGAGCGACTCCAAGCCTGTTTCCACTCCCCTCAACCCAGGAACTCGTCTTTCCACCTCCATGTGTCCTCAGAACGAAGCAGAAGCCTCAGAAATGCGCCAGTATCCCTACATCTCTGTTGTAGGATGTCTGATGTACTTGGCAGTCACCACAAGGCCAGACATTGCCTATTCAGCCGGAGTACTTGCCAGATTCAACTCCAATCCTGGCCTGGCTCACTGGCAAGCCGCAAAGCATGTGCTTCGCTATTTGAAGGGTACTATGGATCACAAGCTTGTCTACAAGCCTTCCACTTCGCCTGAGCCCTTCATCACTTATTCTGATGCTGATCATGGTGGAAATCCAGACAATGGCAAGTCCACAGGTGGTTATGTGGTCAAGATTGGTTCTGGAGCGGTTTCATGGAGTTCCATGTTGCAGCCTTTGGTTGCCTAGTCCACAACTGAAGCAGAGCACATCTCAGCTGATGAAGCAGGCAAGGAGATCCTCTGGATGCGTCAATTCATGGGGGAGCTTGGCTATCCAATCAATGGGCCTTCACTCCTCAAAATGGACAATCAATCGGCCATTGCAGTCAGCAAGAACCCAGAGCATCACAGCAAGATGAAGCACCTCTCACTTCGTCTATTTTGGCTTAGGGATGCTGTACAAGATGGTCTTATCAGTCCCAGCTTTGTAGCAACTGAGGAGATGGCTGCTGACATCTTCACCAAGGCACTTGACCGCTTCAAGGTGCAGAAATGTGCTAGTATGCTTGGTTTGTTCAGTTAGTGATCTGGAGACATGCACAGACATAGGGGAGTGTTATTTATTGCTGAAGCATCCACTATAGTTTGTTTATGTGTCTGTATGTACATCGCTCCATTTGGTATTTCCATATTTAGGTAGCTTAGTCAGGTTGATATATCCTGCAGAGGACGGAAAAATATCCCTTAGTCTTATATCCTCCTCTGCAGTCCCCTTGTGTCCTCTGTGACTCAAGGGCCCTTATAAGGTCGCATTTTAACACTTGACTGCTTCAAGGTTCAGAAATGTGCCACAATGCTTGGTTTGTTCAGTTAGTGTTCTGGAGACATGCACAGACATGGGGGAGTGTTATTTGTTGCTTAAGCGTTCACTATTATTTATTTGTGTGTCTGTACATCGCTCCTTTTGGTATTTCCTTATTTAGGTAGCTTAGTCAGGTTGATATATCCTGCAGAGGTGTTAAAATGCGACCTATAAAGGGCCCTTGAGTCACACAGGACACAAGGGGACTGCAGAGGAGGATATAAGACTGTATTGATTAAAGTAAAAGAGTATAACTCACCTGCAGAGGAGGATATAAGACTAAGGGCTATTTTTCCGTCCTCTGCAGGATATATCAACCTGACTAAGCTACCTAAATATGGAAATACCAAAAGGAGTGATGTACAGACACACAAATAAACAATAGTGAATGCTTAAGCAACAAATAACAAGAGGATAGAAAAATAGCCCTTAGTCTTATATCCTCCTCTGCAGGTGAGTAGTACTCTTTTACTTTAATCAATACAGTCTTATATCCTCCTCTGCAGTCCCCTTGTGTCCTCTGTGACTCAAGGGCCCTATATAGGTCTCATTCTAACAATATCACCCCCATATGCTATGGAAAATCCATCACACCACTTACATGATAGAGCCAAATCATCCAACCCATCATCCATAAGTGTTGAGTTCTCCTGGATATCCACAAATATCTGCCCTTTGCCACATATATCCCAGGGAGTGGTTGAGCCAGGGTCAGAGTCCCTAAAGATTTCAAGGCCACCATGCCATCCCATACGACCATGCACCCAGTGTAGCAGAGTCCAATTGGCTACAACTTGAAAGACACAAAGGTTAAAAAATAAGAACAAGCCAAGGTTGGATACGCAAGCCTTAGGCAGAGATAAATCATGCCTAGAACCTGAAGTCAATGCAGAAGGTTAGTCAACATAAGACCTTTATTCAAGGTCAAGACAATGGTTCACGCAGCATCAGGCTGAGTAGAAACCAAGAGGACAAGTTAGATTGGAGAAAAGATAAAGAATACAAGGGATGATTGCGCACCTGAGTAGAAACCAAGAGGACAAGTTGGTTCTACTCAGGAGGCTACAGCAAGTCTTATATACTACTGCACTTAGTCGATTACTAACTACCTGAGTAATACTATATGACTACAGCGCTGATGCATCGAATCTATTATTAGCCCTTATCTATTGTGCTGACTGATGCACACTAAGCGGCTATGACTACATGATGACGTGGCCTCCTTATCTGCTGAGTAAATCCTAATACTGTTAAAATGCGACCTTATAAGGGCCCTTGAGTCACACAGGACACAAGGGGACTGCAGAGGAGGATATAAGACTAAGGGATATTTTTCCGTCCTCTGCAGGATAATATCAACCTGACTAAGCTACCTAAATATGGAAATACCAAATGGAGCGATGTACAGACACATAAACACACTATAGTGGACGCTTCAGCAATAAATAACACTCCCCCATGTCTGTGCATGTCTCCAGAACACTAACTGAATAAACCAAGCATACTAGCACATTTCTGCACCTTGAAGCGGTCAAGTGCCTTGGTGAAGATGTCAGCAGCCATCTCCTGAGTGGTCACAAAGCTGGGACTGATAAGACCATCTTGAACAGCATCCCTAAGCCAAAATAGACGAAGTGAGAGGTGCTTCATCTTGCTGTGATGCTCTGGGTTCTTGCTGACTGCAATGGCCGATTGATTGTCCATTTTGAGCAGTGAGGGACCACTGATGGGATAGCCAAGCTCCCCCATGAATTGGCGCATCCAGAGGATCTCCTTGCCCGCTTCAACAGCAGAGATGTGTTCTGCTTCAGTAGTGGACAATGCAACCAAAGACTGCAACTTGGAACTCCATGAAACCGCTCCAGAACCAATCTTGACCACATAACCACCTGTGGACTTGCCATTGTCCGGATTTCCTCCATGATCAGCATCAGAATAAGTGATGAAGGGTTCAGGTGAAGTGGAAGGCTTGTAGACAAGCTTGTGGTCCATTGTACCCTTCAAATAGCAAAGTACATGCTTTGCAGCTTGCCAGTGAGCCAGACCAGGATTAGAGTTGAATCTGGCAAGTACTCCGGCAGCATAGGCGATGTCTGGCCTTGTGGTGACTGCCAAGTACATCAGACAGCCTACAACAGAGAGGTAGGGGTACTGGCGCATTTCTGAGGCTTCTGAATCGTTCTGAGGACACATGGAAGTGGAAAGACGAGTTCCAGGGTTGAGAGGAGTTGAGACAGGCTTTGAATCGCTCAAACCATGCTCATGAAGGAGGTTGGAGATGTATTGACCCTGGGAAATGGAAAGGGAGCGATTAGAACGATCTCTGTGAATCTCTAGGCCTAGAAGCTGAGTTGTAGGTGCAAGATCTCGCAGTTTGAAGTGATTGGAGAGCTCTTGAACAATTGAGTCAATCCTGGCTCCATCTTTGCAGGCAAGCGTGATATCATCGACAAACACAGGCATTAGTATTCTAACATCATCCCTGAGGAAGATGTACAGCCCATGGTCAGATTGGACGCGTTCAAAGCCCATAGAACTGTTGGATATGCAATCTGTCATGGTTGATATCATTGTGAAACCAACACCCTGTACTCAGGGCCATTTAGCTCAGTGGTTAGAGCACCCAGTATATAACCGGGAGGTCCTGGGTTCAAACCCCAGTCTGGTCATTTTCTTGTGTGGACCCACACTTTCCCCTTTGGGCCATTTCCCCTTTGGGCCATATTTCCCCATTGGGCCTTTATCCCCATTGGGCTGTTGAGGTCCCACGAATTCAACAAGAACAGAGCACAGAGTGAAGGGTCTTGTTCCAGACCCTGCCTGCTTGCTTCAAGCCATAGAGCGACTTCTTTAGCTTGCAGACATGATCTGGTCCGCCCACTTCAAATCCTTCAGGCTGCTGCATGTAGATCTCTTCTTCCAGAGTGCCATTGAGATAGGCATGAGAGATGTCTATGGAACGAAGTTCTAGGTCCTCCAGAGCTGCCAGAGCGAGTACAATGCGAATGGTGGAGTAGCGAACTGTGGGAGCGAAGGTCTCTTTGAAATCAAAGCCAGGACGCTGTGAATAGCCCTTGGCAACCAATCTGGACTTGTAGCAATCCAGGGAGCCATCAGCATTGTGCTTCACCTTCATGAACCATCTGGAGCCTATTGCACGCTTCCCAGGGGGTAATTTCACGATCTCCCAAGTGCCATTGACTCTATGAGCCTCCATCTCTTCCTCACAAGCCTTATGCCACAAGTCTGCGTCTGAGCGTCGCTGAGATTGCTTATAAGAGGTGGGTTCAGCTGTGGACGCTGCATTGGCCTGAATGAGGTCCAAGGGATCATCAGAGTCATCTTCATCATCATCTGAAGACAACACAACTGGAGTAGGCTCCCTTGGCTGTCTATAGCGCTCTGGAACGGCCCATTGTTCAGGCAACCACTCTTCTCTAGGACGTCTGAGGCGTTGAGGGCGAGAAGGAGGTGGTGGAAGAGGAGGACGACGAGCAGGAGGAGTTGAAGGCGATGGAGTGGAAGGGGGGAGTGACATATAAGTGGAGGGAGGTGAAGGAGAGTGAACAGAGGGACTTTGAGGCGAAATTGGAGGAGCAGAAGGCAAATCAGAAGCAGTAGACCCATCTCCCCCATGAATTGGCTTCTGTGAGTCAATTGGAGTGTCCAGAACATCGTCTGAGATGTCTGGGAGTGAAAGGGAGGTTGTTGGCGACTCAAGAAGTGAATTGAGGCAAGGGGGAGGTAGGGAGGGAACTGAATGCCTCTGGAGCATGAAAAAGCATTCATCAAAGTCAGCCTCAGGGAGAGCTGAAGTAGCCAGCTTGTTGCTGGTGTGAATAAAAGTGGCCAGTGCCTCTCCCCAGAAGGCTGTAGGCATCCCAGACTCATACAGCATTGATACAACACCTTCCACCATCGTCCTATTAGCTCTCTCAGCTACACCATTCTGCTGAGGTCGATTCCTGACAGTGTGCTGCCTCTGGATGCCATGATCAATGCAGAACGCTTCAAACTCTCTAGACATGTACTCCCCACCCTTATCATCCCTCAGAGTGCCCAGTTTCGCTCCAGTGACATTCTCAGCCCAAGCCTTGAACTGCTTGAAGGCACCAAAGGTCTCTGACTTTTGCTTAAGGAGGTAAACTGCCTTAAAGCGAGAGAAGTCATCGATAAAAGTCACCCAGTAGCAATACCCTTGATGTGTAGGCACCTTGACAGGGCCATGGACATCACTGTGGACAAGTTGGAGCAGTTTTGAGGCTCTGGAGGACGAAATTGGAAAGGGATCTGCATGCATCTTGCCAGCTTTGCAGGCTTCACATACCAGATCAGGGTTAGCTTGTGAATCAAGCTTGAAACCCGTCACCAGGTTACCTGAAAGCAGTTTCTTGATGCCTGCAAGGTGATGATGGCAAAGGCGACGATGCCAGAGGTCCCAGTCCAAGGGGAGGGTGGTGGCAGAAGAGAGTGAGGCAAATTGCTCCACAGGAATGGTGTCCCCAACAAGATAGGCTGCATTGGAGGGTCCAGTCTTCGCTTGGAAGAGGATCTTGTTGTCCCTGATGAAGTGCAGGGTGTCCTTCTCAATAGAGACAGTAAAGTGGCGATTTAGAGTAAGGAATAGGACGGAAAACAGATTTGTACAAAGGGCTGGGACATAGAGGACATCAGTGAACTCTAGAGGGGGCATTTCCTGTCCATTGACAACAGGATTGAAGCGAACATTGCCTACACCCTCAGAGTAGACAACAGAGCCATCAGCCAGCCTTATTTCGACTTTGTGAGGCCTCAGATTTCGCATCCAGTGACGATGAAATGTCATATGGGCTGAAGCACCAGTGTCAGCATTCCAGGAGGTGTGAGCTTCGAACTGGGAGGCAGAGAAGAAGGCAGATGCTGATGAAGCAGAGGTAGAAGCTTGTGGAGCAGGAGAGGATGAGGGGATAGTGACAGAGGCTGAATTGTGACTTGTGGACGCTCTAGAGGGCGAACTGAAGGGTGTAGATGCTCCTGACAGTGCATAGGAGGTGCCAGAAGCGATAGAACGAGTTGGATGCATTGTTAGGGGTGATTAGAACGAGTTGAAAAGAATGGAGGCAAGTGGAGTGAATGGAGTGAGGGGAATGTGGTTTCTGAGAGCTGAGATAGAGCAAGAGTAAAGACAGCAGCAAGAATGCCAGCAAAGCAGAGTTAAGTCGCTAGGCAGGGCCCATAACCTGTTAGAATGCGACCTATATAGGGCCCTTGAGTCACACAGGACACAAGGGGACTGCAGAGGAGGATATAAGACTAAGGGATATTTTTCCGTCCTCTGCAGGATAATATCAACCTGACTAAGCTACCTAAATATGGAAATACCAAATGGAGCGATGTACAGACACATAAACACACTATAGTGGACGCTTCAGCAATAAATAACACTCCCCCATGTCTGTGCATGTCTCCAGAACACTAACTGAACAAACCAAGCATACTAGCACATTTCTGCACCTTGAAGCGGTCAAGTGCCTTGGTGAAGATATCAGCAGCCATCTCCTCAGTTGCTACAAAGCTGGGACTGATAAGACCATCTTGTACAGCATCCCTAAGCCAAAATAGACGAAGTGAGAGGTGCTTCATCTTGCTGTGATGCTCTGGGTTCTTGCTGACTGCAATGGCCGATTGATTGTCCATTTTGAGGAGTGAAGGCCCACTGATTGGATAGCCAAGCTCCCCCATGAATTGACGCATCCAGAGGATCTCCTTGCCCGCTTCAACAGCAGAGATGTGCTCTGCTTCAGTTGTGGACAAGGCAACCAAAGGCTGCAACTTGGAACTCCATGAAACCGCTCCAGAACCAATCTTGACCACATATCCACCTGTAGACTTGCCATTGTCCGGATTTCCACCATGATCAGCATCAGAATAAGTGATGAAGGGCTCAGGCGAAGTGGAAGGCTTGTAGACAAGCTTGTGATCCATAGTACCCTTCAAATAGCGAAGCACATGCTTTGCAGCTTGCCAGTGAGCCAGGCCAGGATTGGAGTTAAATCTGGCAAGGACTCCGGCAGCATAAGCGATGTCTGGCCTTGTGGTGACTGCCAAGTACATCAGACAACCTACAACAGAGATGTAGGGATACTGGCGCATTTCTGAGGCTTCTGCTTCGTTCTGAGGACACAAGGAGGTGGAAAGACGAGTTCCTGGGTTGAGAGGAGTGGAAACTGGCTTTGAATCGCTCAAACCATGCTCATGAAGGAGGTTGGAGATGTACTGAGTCTGGGAAATGGAAAGGGAGCGATTAGAACGATCTCTGTGGATTTCTAGGCCTAGGAGCTGAGTGGTAGGGCCTAGATCTCGCAATTTGAAGTGCTGAGAGAGTTCTTGAACGATTGAGTCGATCCTGGCTCCATCTTTGCAGGCAACCGTGATATCATCGACAAACACAGGCATTAAGATCCTAACATCATCCCTGAGGAAGATGTAGAGCCCATGGTCGGATTGGACGCGTTCAAAGCCCATAGAACAGAGCACAGAGTGAAGGGTCTTGTTCCAGACCCTGCCTGCTTGCTTCAAGCCATAGAGCGACTTCTTTAGCTTACAGACATGATCTGGTCCGCCCACTTCAAATCCCTCAGGCTGCTGCATGTAGATCTCTTCCTCCAGAGTGCCATTGAGATAGGCATGAGAGATGTCAATGGAGCGAAGTTCAAGGTCCTCCAGAGCTGCCAGAGCGAGTACAATGCGAATGGTGGAGTAGCGGACAGTGGGAGCAAATGTCTCCTTGAAATCGAAGCCAGGACGCTGAGAATAGCCTTTGGCAACCAATCTGGACTTGTAGCGATCCAGGGAGCCATCTGCATTGCGCTTCACCTTCATGAACCATCTGGAGCCAATGGCACGCTTCCCAGGAGGCAATTTCACGACTTCCCAAGTGCCATTGACTCTATGAGCCTCCATCTCTTCCTCACAAGCTTTGTGCCACAAATCAGCATCAGAGCGTTGCTGTGACTGCCTGTAAGATGTGGGTTCAGAAGTAGAAGCTGCACCAGCCTGGATGAGATCAATAGGGTCATCAGAGTCCTCATCTTCGTCTGAAGAGGCAATTGCTGGTGTTGGCTCCCTGGGCTGCTTGTAACGATCTGGAACAGCCCACTGTTCTGACAGCCACTCATCTCTAGGACGTCTGAGGCGTTGAGGACGAGAGGGAGCAGGAGGAGGAAGGTTAATGCGAACTGGAGGAGGTGCAGACGAAGGAGTGGCAGGTGGAAGCGAATGGTAAGTGGAAGGGGGTGTTTGGGAATGGAATGGAGGACTAGGAGGCGAAATGGGACGAACAGAAGGCAAATCAGAAGAAGTAGACCCATCTCCCCCATGAATTGGCTTCTGTGAGTCAATTGGAGCGTCCAGAACATCGTCTGAGATGTCTGGGAGTGTAAGGGAGGTTGTAGGCAACTCAAGGAGTGAATTGAGGCGAGGGGGAGGTAGGAGGGGAACTGAATGCTTCTGAAGCATGAAAAAGCGTTCATCAAAGTCAGCTCTTTCTGAAATAATGACCTTCTTTGAGATTGGGTTGTAGAACTTCCAGCCCTTGTATCCCTGAGGGTATCCAATGAATATACACTTCTCCATGTGCGATCCAAGGCTCCCTAGTGGTCGCTTGTCCCTCTGTATCAGCACATAAGCAGTACAGCCCCAAACTCGAAGCATAGAGAGATCTGGCTTAGTCCCATAGAGAACCTGATAAGGTGTCGCCTCAGGGAGAGCTGAGGTGGCCAGCTTGTTGTTAGTGTGAATAAAAGCAGCCAGTGCTTCTCCCCAGAAAGCTGTAGGCATTCCAGACTCATGCAACATCGACACAACACCTTCCTCCATCGTTCTGTTCGCTCTCTCTGCAACTCCATTCTGCTGAGGTCGATTCCTTACAGTGTGCTGCCTCTGGATGCCATGATCAATGCAGAACGCTTCAAACTCCCTTGACATGTATTCCCCACCCTTATCATCCCTCAGAGTGCCCAGTTTTGCCCCAGTGACATTCTCTGCCCAAGCCTTGAACTGCTTGAATGCAGCAAAGGTCTCTGACTTTCGCTTAAGCAGGTAAACTGCCTTAAAGCGAGAGAAGTCATCGATGAAAGTGACCCAGTAGCGATACCCTTGATGTGTAGGCACCTTCACAGGGCCATGGACATCGCTGTGGACGAGTTGGAGCAGTTTTGAGGCTCTGGAGGACGAAATTGGAAAGGGATCTGCATGCATCTTGCCAGCTTTGCAGGCTTCACATACCAGATCAGGGCCAGCTTGTGAATCAAGCTTAAAACCCGTCACTAGGTTACCTGAATGCAGCTTCTTGATGCCTGCAAGGTGATGATGGCAAAGGCGACGATGCCAGAGGTCCCAGTCTAGTGGGAGAGTGGTAGCAGATGAAAGGGAGGCAAATTCTTCGACAGGGATGGTGTCCCCCACAAGATATGCAGCATTGGCAGCCCCAGTCTTCGCTTGGAAGGCAATCCTGTTGTCCTTGATGAAGTGCATAGTGTCCTTCTCAATGGAGACGATGAAATGGCGATGAACAGTGAGATATAGCACAGAGAATAGATTACTGCAAAGAGCAGGAACATAAAGGACATTGGAGAACTCTAGAGGCGCCATCTCCTTCCCATTAACCACAGGATTGAATCGCACTGAGCCCACCCCTTCAGAATGCAGGGCAGGGCCCATAACCTGTTAAAATGCGACCTTATAAGGGCCCTTGAGTCACAGAGGACACAAGGGGACTGCAGAGGAGGATATAAGACTATATTGATTAAAGGAAAAGGATACTACTCACCTGCAGAGGAGGATATAAGACTAAGGGCTATTTTTCCGTCCTCTGCAGGATATATCAACCTGACTAAGCTACCTAAATAAGGAAATACCAAAAGGAGCAATGTACAGACACATAAACACACTATAGTGGACGCTTCAGCAATAAATAACAAGAACGCGATTTTGAGGGTGCAGAAGCGGCTGAAAACGCTGATGACGTTCCAGAGAGGTTAGAGCGAGTCTGATCCATGTTCCTGAGTGACTGAATGACAGATTGCTTGTCAAACTTGTCCAGGACCGAAATTGTGTGCACAACTTCATCAAAGGACTGTGGAAGCGCTCTGATGATTGCCATAACTGCTAGCTCGTCATAGAGGTTGTCTAGGGTGAAGGAAGGGGGTGAAAGCGACTTGATGACCCTAATCTGCTCGTCCACCTTGTTAATAAGCGATTCCAGGGACTCAGAATCGTCTTTCTGGGTGGAAAGGAGTGTGTGATAAGCATTGAAGCGAGGGGCAGTTCGCTGTTGCACAAAGTTGGCCTTGAGGGTGTCCCAGATGGCAATGGGGTCGTCTTCACAGTCCCTAATAAGCACCCTGAGCTCATGAGACATCGCTGTTTTGAGGGCTCCAGCAGCTCTCTCAGCCTTGACCTCCCATCTCTCAAGTTTGTCCTCATCTGGGGGCGTTGCAGCGGTCAGTACATTGCCCTTAGAGTCCAGAACTTCGGGTTTGCCAGTAGGCTTCTTCTCTGAGCCAGAAACCAGTCGCCAAAGGCCATTAAGCTGTAGCCAGGACTTGATATCATCAGCCCAGAGGCGATAGTTTTCGCTTGTGAGAGGAGCAATAGAGGCGATGGAAGTGTCTCTTGAAGCGGACATGATGGAGGCAGTGTAATTGAGCGAATGGGAGAGATTTGAGCGATTTGAGCGAGTAGGAAGAGTGGAAAGGGATGGAAGTGAATGAAATGATAGGAATGAGTGTGTGAGGAGCTAGGACAGAGCAGAGCGATGTAGACAGCAAGGAGGACAGCTGGAATCAATAAAGGCGCAGGACAGGGCCCATAACCTGTTAAAATGCGACCTTATAAGGGCCCTTGAGTCACACAGGACACAAGGGGACTGCAGAGGAGGATATAAGACTGTATTGATTAACTTAAAAGGATACTACTCACCTGCAGAGGAGGATATAAGACTAAGGGCTATTTTTCCGTCCTCTGCAGGATATATCAACCTGACTAAGCTACCTAAATATGGAAATACCAAAAGGAGCAATGTACAGACACATAAACACACCACAGTGGACACTTAAGCAACAAATAACACTCCCCCATGTCTGTGCATGTCTCCAGATCACTAACTGAACAAACCAAGCATACCAGCACATTTCTGCACCTTGAAGCGGTCAAGTGCCTTGGTGAAGATGTCAGCAGCCATCTCCTCAGTTGCTACAAAGCTGGGACTGATAAGACCATCTTGTACAGCATCCCTAAGCCAAAATAGACGAAGTGAGAGGTGCTTCATCTTGCTGTGATGCTCTGGGTTCTTGCTGACTGCAATGGTCGATTGATTGTCCATTTTGAGGAGAGAGGGACCATTGATTGGGTAGCCAAGCTCCCCCATGAATTGACGCATCCAAAGGATCTCCTTGCCCGCTTCAACAGCAGAGATGTGTTCTGCTTCAGTAGTGGACAATGCAACCAAAGACTGCAACTTGGAACTCCATGAAACCGCTCCAGAACCAATCTTGACCACATAACCACCTGTGGACTTGCCATTGTCCAGATTTCCACCATGATCAGCATCAGAATATGTGATGAAGGGCTCAGGCAAGTGAAAGGCTTGTAGACGAGCTTGTGATCCATAGTACCCTTCAAATAGTGAAGCACATGCTATGCAGCTTGCCAGTGAGCCAAACCAGGATTGGAGTTGAATCTGGCAAGTACTCCAGCAGCATAGGCGATGTCTGGCCTTGTGGTGATTGCCAAGTACATAAGACATCCTACAACAGAGAGGTAGGGGTATTGGTGCATTTCTGAGGCTTCTGCTTCGTTCTGAGGACACATGGAGGTGGAAAGACGAGTTCCTGGGTTGAGAGGAGTGGAAACTGGCTTTGAATCGCTCAAGCCATGCTCATGAAGGAGATTGGAGATGTACTGGCTCTGGGAAATGGAAAGGGAGCGATTAGGACGATCTCTGTGGATTTCTAGGCCTAGAAGCTGAGTTGTAGGGCCTAGATCTCACAGTTTGAAGTGTTGGGAGAGTTCTTGGACTATTGAATCGATCCTGGCTCCATCTTTGCAGGCAAGCGTGATATCATCGACAAACACAGGCATTAGTATTCTAACATCATCCCTGAGGAAGATGTACAGCCCATGGTCGGATTGGACGCGTTCAAAGCCCATAGAACAGAGCACAGAGTGAAGGGTCTTGTTCCAGACCCTGCCTGCTTGCTTCAAGCCATAGAGCGACTTCTTTAGCTTACAGACATGATCTGGTCCTCCCACTTCAAATCCCTCAGGCTGCTGCATGTAGATCTCTTCCTCCAGAGTGCCATTGAGATAGGCATGAGAGATGTCAATGGAGCGAAGTTCAAGGTCCTCCAGAGCTGCCAAAGCAAGTACAATGCGAATGGTGGAATAGCGAACTGTGGGAGCGAAGGTCTCTTTGAAATCAAAGCCAGGACGCTGTGAATAGCCCTTGGCAACCAATCTGGACTTGTAGCAATCCAGGGAGCCATCAGCATTGTGCTTCACCTTCATGAACCATCTGGAGCCTATTGCACGCTTCCCAGGGGGTAATTTCACGATCTCCCAAGTGCCATTGACTCTATGAGCCTCCATCTCTTCCTCACAAGCCTTATGCCACAAATCTGCATCTGAGCGTCGCTGAGACTGCTTATAAGTAGTGGGTTCAGCTGTGGACGCTGTGTTGGCCTGGATGAGGTCCAAGGGATCATCAGAGTCGTCTTCATCATCATCTGAAGACAAGACAACTGGTGTAGGCTCCCTTGGCTGTCTATAGCGCTCTGGAACGGCCCATTGTTCAGGCAACCACTCTTCTCTAGGACGTCTGAGGCGTTGAGGGCGAGAAGGAGGAGGTGGAAGAGGAGGACGATGAGCAGGAGGGGTAGAAGGCGACGGAGTGGAAGGGGGAAGTGACATATAAGTGGAGGGAGGTGAAGGAGAGTGAACAGAAGGACTTGGAGGCAAAATTGGAGGAATAGAAGGCAAATCAGAAGCAGTAGACCCATCTCCCCCATGAATTGGCTTCTGTGAGTCAATTGGAGCGTCCAGAACATCGTCTGAGATGTCTGGGAGTGTAAGGGAGGTGTTAGGTGACTCAAGCAGTGAATTGAGGCAAGGGGGAGGTAGGGAGGGAACTGAATGCCTCTGGAGCATGAAAAAGTGTTCATCAAAGTCAGCTCTTTCTGATATAATGACCTTCTTTGAGACTGGGTTGTAGACCTTCCATCCCTTGTAGCCCTGAGGGTATCCAATGAATACACACTTCTCCATGTGCGATCCAAGGCTCCCAAGTGGTCGCTTGTCCCTCTGTATCAGCACATAGGCAGTACAGCCCCAAACTTGAAGCATAGAGAGATCTGGCTTATTGCCATAGAAAACCTGATAAGGTGTCGCCTCAGGGATAGCTGAAGTGGCCAGCTTGTTGCTAGTGTGAATAAAAGCGGCCAGTGCTTCTCCCCAGAAGGCTGTAGGCATCCCAGACTCATAGAGCATTGATACAACACCTTCCACCATCGTCCTATTAGCCCTCTCAGCCACACCATTCTGCTGAGGTCGATTTCTGACTGTGTGCTGCCTCTGGATGTCATGGTCAATGCAGAACACTTCAAACTCCCTGGACATGTACTCCCCACCCTTATCATCCCTGAGAGTGCCCAGTTTCGCTCCAGTGACATTCTCAGCCCAAGCCTTGAACTGCTTGAAAGCAGCAAAGGTCTCTTACTTTCACTTAAGGAGGTAAACTGCCTTAAAGCGAGAGAAGTCATCGATGAAAGTGACCCAGTAGCGATACCCTTGATGTGTAGGCACCTTGACAGGGCCATGGACATCGCTGTGGACGAGTTGGAGCAATTTTGAGGCTCTGGAGGACGAAATTGGAAAGGGATCTGCATGCATCTTGCCAGCTTTGCAGGCTTCACATACCAGATCAGGGTTAGCTTGTGAATCAAGCTTGAAACCCGTCACCAGGTTACCTGAAAGCAGTTTCTTGATGCCTGCAAGGTGATGATGGCAAAGGCGACGATGCCAGAGGTCCCAGTCCAAGGGGAGGGTTGTGGCTGAAGAGAGTGAGGCAAACTGCTCCACAGGAATGGTGTCCCCAACAAGATAGGCAGCATTAGAGGGTCCAGTTTTCGCTTGGAAGAGGATCTTGTTGTCTCTAATGAAGTGTAGGGTGTCCTTCTCAATGGCAACAGTGAAATGGCGATTTAGAGTGAGGAATAGGACGGAAATATGTTAGTGCAGAGGGCAGGGACATAGAGGACATCAGTGAACTCTAGAGGAGGCATTTCCTGTCCATTGAATACAGGATTGAAGCGAACAGTGCCCACACCCTCAGAGTAGACAACAGAGCCATCAGCCAGCCTTATTTCGACTTTGTGAGGCCTCAGATTTCGCATCCAGTGATGATGGAATGTCATGTGAGCTGAAGCACCAGTGTCAGCATTCCAGGAGGTGTGAGCTTCGAACTGGGAGGCAGAGAAGAAGGCAGATGCCAATGAGGCAGAGCAAGAGGTTTGAGCAGCAAGAGATGATGAGGAGACAGTGGAATAGGCTGAAATGAGAGTTGTGGACGCTTTAGGAGGTGAACTGAGGGGTGTAGAGGCTCCTGACAGTGAATAGGAGGTTCCAGAAGTGATGGAGTGAGTTGGATGCATGATTAGGAGTGATATGAATGAGTGGAAAGGATTGGATGTGAATATAGTGAGTGGAATGAGGGGAATGTGTGATCTGAGAGCTGAGATAGAGCAACAGAAGTGACAGCAGCAAAGATGCCAGCAAAGCAGAATTTAGTCGCTAGGCAGGGCCCATAAGCTGTTAAAATGCAACCTTATAAGGGCCCTTGAGTCACACAGGACACAAGGGGACTGCAGAGGAGGATATAAGACTGTATTGATTAACTTAAAAGGATACTACTCACCTGCAGAGGAGGATATAAGACTAAGGGCTATTTTTCCGTCCTCTGCAGGATATATCAACCTGACTAAGCTACCTAAATATGGAAATACCAAAAGGAGCGATGTACAGACACATAAACACACCACAGTGGACACTTAAGCAACAAATAACACAACTGTCACCTGTGTGAATGACACAGAGGTACTTGACAGGTTGCTCAAAGTGCTAGACTCCCATGAATTCACATTTGAGTGACCGATGGGGTCAGCAGATGCTCTTGGATGTGTGTGGCCACTCTTTTAATCTCCCACTGACCCCTAGTCCTATTTTGCCAGTGGTTAATTAATTTGTCACAGGGATCATGTCCAATGTAGATGGATGCGGACAGCCCTCCTGGTGCAGAAAAGGCAAGAGACCAAAACCTGACTGGCACAGCAGAGATGAAGACTGAAAATGTGGAGACCCAGCCATTGCCATCACCCTTGGACAGCAATAGCAACATTCTGTTCACAGCCATGATGAACCTGGATGTGCACCTGACAGTGCTACATGCAGCACTCCCACTGCACACAGCACTACTCCTCTTCTCTAAGCATAGTGACCTGCACTCAATGTCCACACTCACTGCATGCCGGGTGGAGTACCAAGGTAGCCAGAATCAACATCACGGGAATTTGTTAGTGTGAGCAAAGCAAACTTGCTCTTTGCATCTCTTTGACTGAGCTAACTTTTGCTCTCACCTTCACCCATCTGCGAAGATGGCATATGGCATGGTTTCAGTCATCCCCAAGGTGTGTCTGTTGTGTTATTGTTAGAAGGAAACACATTTATTCAGATGTCAAGCACTTCTGGAACAGTACTAATGTGACGACAATGTCCTGGCCCTAGTTGGAGCCACACACAACATGTTTGATTTCACACACCATGCAGACACATTAAGCCTGACTCCAAGCAGGCTGAAATCCTTACTCCTGTGCTACAGGATGTCTTTAGTTGTGGTGACTTTATCCAATCTTATGTAAAGGATGAACAGTATTGTATGTTGTCTTTGTCTTCTCCATTGGCCAGTGTAAACAATGATCATGTTGAGTGTACTCACATGGTTGGTGTGAAGTGGCTGAAGACAGAGGTGGTGTTGAGGATGGGCACAAAGTAGAAGGCCCCTTGGTCATGAAGCATCTGTGCACCAGCACCTGCACTGGACCCAATCCAACCCCCCTAGATGTGTTGACCAACTTTCATGGCCCATGCCTAGTTGCTGACATGTCCTTGTATTACAACCACCCCTTAGCTACAAACTGTCCATGCATCATGGCCTGCAAGAGATGGTGGCAGCCACTGCCAGATTGGGAATGGTACTGGTACCAGTTTAAGGATTGGTATGTGAATGTGTATTGTTGGGACCCACCTCTCACTTGGAATTGTTATGTCAGAACATGCTGTCAGATGGAAGGTGGGAATGAAGCATACTATAAGGCTAATTAGCTTGCTAGCTTCCTTGGCCTGAAAAGTTAACACAAAAATGCTGCTAATGCCTGTCTGGTGTTAGTGTATTTAGGCTTTTTGTCCGCTTTTTTTCACTCCCATGTACTGTTGACCCACGATCCCTTCTTTCCCCTCACACATTTCTATGACACAACCACTCATTTCTCTTCAGCAACTTAATAATGCCCAACCTAGACACACCTTTCAGCAGCCTTGAAATTGACCATACACCTTCATTATCCTCTAGGGCAACCTCATCTATGACAATTATCTGTTCATGTTCCAGCTGTTTAAATGCTGTTCCCCACACATAGGCAAGAACAGTTAAACTATAAAAACCTGACAACACACTGGTTGACATTGTTGTCTGTTTAAGTTGCTTTAAACACTACCTCACCAAGAGGTTGTCATCTTTATCCACTTCCTCTTTGTGCTGTAAATATCTATTTGTGTACTTGTTAGATGCAACACCAACTGACACTTGTCAGAGGCCACCCAGACTGCTTCTGCTGTCAATCATGAGCAGATCCGACATGATGTGACCAAGTCCCAAAGAAGTAAGTGTGCTCTTATAGATGTGTTGACATATATTAACATTAGACTCAGGTAATCAGTCCTTGGTTGCACCAGTGCTGGCAAGGAAGGCAAGGAAGTCAAAGCAACCCCAGATTAATTCCACAAGTCAGCCACATCATGTAATGTCTTCAATCCTAGATGGCTGGGCACCAGGACCAGTGGGAGAAGGCACACCATATAAACTCCCTCATCTAGCTCTCACTCTCCCCAAAAAGTTCACAGCTCCACTTGCACATCAACACTATGAGGTGGTGTGTGATCAGCTTCACCAACAGGTTTACAATGGTGGACATGATGCCACAACTATCATTGTCAATTCATGCATGCAGACACTGGCTTATAGCAAGGCTTGAGCAAATATTATACTTGTAAGTCGTATTTATGTTTGCTGTATTATACTGACCTGAACATTGAAGTGCAAGACAGTTGCTAATGTTCCTATAAGGATCAATTATGACAATCTCTGCCAAATTCTTCTTAGCACATTCCTACCACACTGGCTGAAACTCTATGCAAACTATCCACTCACCATTGCAAATGTAGAGTCAGTCTGGCTTATGAAAGGCAAGAATGGAATACATCTGGACAACAAAGAACATGCTATCTTAGAACACTGTGTTGGCCCAAATGGCAACAAGTTGAAAGCCAATGAGCTTAATACCTTATTTTTTATTGATTCAGACCATTTGGGGTGTGCAGAGGCCCACCGCAATAAGATAAAGGAGTGTTCACAGAGTCGAGCCTCAACACTGACCCTAGCATTAATGTTGACCTGGATTTGGTATGTCTTTTCTTAAACATGTTAAATAATATTCACTCATCACTATTATAGCCTTTTGGTACTATGTCCATACCAATTTGAAGCTTCACCATTGGTCCTGGTGACACAAAGTCACAGCCTAGTGTCAAGACTCAACCTCAACCTAGGCCTGCTTTTGGAAAGAAGTAAGGATTAGAGGAAACCCTGGAATTGAATGTATGTGCTTCATTTACTCTTCAAGTTTAAAACATGATAATAGAACATAACTGCTGGCTTATAGGAAGTGTCAATGGACTCAAATGTTTCAGAATCTCAGAAGTGTCCTTGTGTTTCCCAACAGCCAAGCTTGCTCTCAGCAGCTAAGCTTACAAATCTCAAGAGGGCACTTTTGGCACAGCACCCACCAAAGCCTGCTGCTATTGATAATCTCCATAAAGTATTTTTTTGTCCAGTTATCAGAGCTTTACTAATTCATTATAGTCCACATGACTTCACTCCCAGTTATATTCTGGCAGTGCCCTACTTGGCCACTTAACTCACTCATTTCAGCAAATAATACTGGTGTCTCTTGCTTTACAAACTGGATGGATAATGTCCATTCAATTAATGGTTATATTTCCTTTAATGCAGCTCAAAAGCTGAAGTATGGTGCATTCAAGTTTATGTGAGAAGGGTGAATTGATATTGTTAGGCAATGTCCTTTTCTGACAATGGCTGGTGGCACTGCACTGGTTGCTCTCAAACAACCATATATGGACAATCCTGGTACAATGGATGCTGACTCATCACTGGCTGCTATTCCAGCAACACTCTTGCTCTCATCAGATGATCAGGTGAGGGAACTTGCTGCTGATGTGCTATCAACTCAGTGGGCAAATTCCCTTCTTCAGGATGTGTACAACTTCATTTTGGAATATCAAAAGCAAAATGATTCTGTGTGCCTGGTGGATGTCCCCCTTTTTAGTTTGTCATAGTAGGCTTGGCTGTGACAAGTTTTCCAAATGCAGCACCTCATAACAAGGAGGTCTTCCTTGTTGAAGAACTCATTCAACTTGAGGATGGCCCATGGCGGAAATACATCAACAACAACTCTTCTTATCCATGTTATTTTTCCAACAATGAGAACCATTGGTGTTCTGAGTTCTTAGCTTTTTGTCAACATGTGCAATATTGAAGGACTGGGTGCCATGTAATTTTCTCTCCAGTGTTAGATGAATGACTGATGCTTATGTACAGAATTGTGTAGGAGGGAACACCCTTCTCACTGACCCACAAATCATAACACATCTGTAGGTATTACTTGTCAAAGTAATGGTACTCTTGTTTAGAGTGATTTTCAGTGATTTAGAAGGCATGCTATTTAGCAGAGGCAATATGCAAAAGACTCATCACAACTTTGAGAAGGAGCACAAGTGCAACACATTTTGTGAATTTTTCAAAGTCCCAACTACCTACAACAGTGGCATCCAGTCTGAGAGTGATGCAGCCATTGATGATTCAGACCTAGTATGATTTCCATTCTGTAGGCAAATACTCCTCTAACAATCCCATAGGTACAATGTATGCAGCAGGTTTCCCACCTACTTGACCTTCTAAACTAAACAAAATCACACTCTTCTTTTCTTATATCAATACCAGTAGATAGATTGCAATAATGTGAAGTAATACTAATAGTACAAGTAAATAGAAGACTCATTGGGCATGGTCCCACTCCACATAGTCCTTCCAAGGGGCAATAGTAATGCAAGCCACTAGCAGGTAACAACTAGCTACTACAAAGGGTATGGTGACAAAAGCAAAAATATAAGCAACAAGTAAGGACATCTCCTACTTGAGGTGTGACTGATGACATAGGACTTGCATTGGCAAGGAGGGTGAACCCAAGCACATAGGCGAGTAGCTGATGCAACACCTGCAATGCAGAAAAGGTTGTGAATGTATAGTTAAAGTAGTGTGAAAGGGTGGTGGGTCAAGACAAAGATGCATGGATAAGAAAAAAAAAACATACCAAATCCAAACCTAAGCATAGAGGGTAGTGGTTGATGAGATGCCAACAATGCTGGGCTTGGAGCAACAAGGGTGCAAAGAGAAACAGCAGACACAGGAAAAGAATGGGGAAGAGACAGGGAGTAGACACTAGTGGTGGCAGCAGAGTGAGATATAAATGTGAACTGTTAGTGACATATTGAGTTAGTGAGAGACAGACATTGAATTAGTACATACCTTGAACAAAACTCCCTGACAGAAGAAGGGGATGGGCACTGAGACTCACCAGTGGAGGGTGATAGCCATGGGGAGGGGGGGCAAACTGAGACTGGGGATACCAAAAACACAAGCCCAATCCTGACAGACAATGCATGGACCTCTGTGACTGATGTGACCAGGACAAGGATGCAGGAGAGGTTGTGAACATGTGGTTGAAGCAGTGCTGGGAGGGGAAGGGCAGTTCAAGACAGAGACATATGGATAAGAAAAAAAAACATACTGAATCCAAAATGTGCCTTGAATCTAAGGAAAAAAGGTAGTGGCCAACTGAGATGCCACTGGGGCTGGGTGTTGATAAGTGACCTGTGCGCACTTAGCGGCTCAATGGACTTATGCAGATAACGGACTGTTCTAGATTAGATATACAGGACATGTAGATTAGATTATGATCTTTACAATCTCGGACTACTATCTTATCTATGACATCATGTATCACAAGGACTGCTTATTGTAGTACGCATTAGGATTGTCTTTTGTTATATCCTTATTATGATACACTCTTTTGTTCTTTACTTTCCTTGTACTTATTGTCTAAGTACATTCCCTTTGTTTCGCCCCCTTATTGTTTATAGGGCTTATTGTACTTCACTTACTGTAAGACGCTCCCTTTGTCTCCTATTGTAGCACAAAGGCTATTGTCTCTAACATGTATAAGTAGAGTACCATGTACGCACTGATACCCCAGTTCTCACTCTGGTGTATCAGGTTAGTTTCACTCTTCATAATATGATATAGTTCTCACTCTGGTGTATCAGACGTTCCTATCAGCTCCTACTTGCAAGATCTCTTTGCTTCCCTGCGCTATTCCTATCTCACTACAGTCTCCTTTATCTCTGTGAGTATGAATTCTACCTGTGCTGTTCATCAGGTTATGGGCCCTGCGCCCTCTGTTCCACTTGGCTAGTCCCTGTGTCACTATGGGCACACACTAGGTCAAGGTCTGTCTGGGGCTTAACCAGCCTTGCCTAAGCCTGGGAACCCTCAGGCGTGAGGTGTCCCAGGTAAGGAACCTCCATTACTATACCATTCCCAGTAGTCCTACTTTCACCCCCATTGTGTCCCTCGCCCCTGCGAGCGCGCAAGGTGATTGGGTCTGGTAGCCCCTTAATACATATCTAGGCGTGCATGGCCCACTGGGCTGTGTATTGTGGAGCTTAGCGCCAGCTGTCTCTGGTGCTCCACACTGTGCGCAGAATCTCCTCACCATGGGAGTGTAAAATCTGGTGCAGGCTCTAGGGGGTGTTCGCCTTTGGCGTTCTGCAACCAGATACCTACCTTGAAATGCGTCAAAGGGAAAGGGCACAGTGAAGCCTTTATGGCGATGAGGCAACCAACAGGCCGAGAAGGCTGAGGTAGACAGCCTTGGGCTCTGAAAGATCACTCCACTTTCCCCTCTGGTGCGCTCTAGTTGAGTCGTGTCTTAGACACATCCTGGCAGGCAGCCGGCTCCTAGTATGCGAAGAGGCTTCCATCCTGGGCTCAGCCCTTGTAACACTGGCATGTACATGGAGGCAGGACGCTTTGCGTTCTGGCCTTACAGATTCACAGACTGGAGCAGTAAACAACTTCCCTCCTACATCCTGCAACTTTATGAGCACTATCGCTGACTGCTCCTCGGCGATAGATAACCATCCCAAATGTCTGGTACAACTCCCGCCGCTGCTGCTGCCTCTACAAGCACAAGCAGTGGTTCTGGATCCACACCATCTGGACGCGTTGCAAATGCGTACCAAGCAACCTTCGGCATGCCCTCTGGCATTCACCTCGGACAATTCGACGGCTTCAACTGGAATGAATGGTCTGGCACCATTGAAGCCATCCTTACGCTGCATGAAGCTGAGGATGTGTTTACACTTGACACTGCTCCCACTGGCACTGGACCAGATGAATGGGACTCAGTTCAAAGAAGGTCCAAGGCGTACCTCCGCCTGTACCTTAAGCCAGACGTCTACTCCTTGATAGCCGATGCCACTGCTTACCCCACATTTAAAGACAAGTGGGACAAGCTGAAGGACGTATATGCTGGTGCTTCGGGCAGCACCACCATCTTTAACTTATGGATTCAGTTAACACAAGCCCGCCTCGACGACTCTGCCCCATGGCCTCCCAACTGGCCAAGCTCAATGAGCTCAAAGTCGCCCTCTCCAACGCTTCCATGGGTGTCACTGACACTCAATTCTCTCTAATCCTGCTTCACGCACTGCCACCCTCCTATGAGGTATTGGCCTCTACAATCCTAGCCGGTGGAGCTCCCTCCACACTCAAGCACGCTGAAATAATTGCGCGCATAGTGTCTGAGGAGGCGCGCCGCTCCGGCCCCTCTGGTTCCTCCCTCAATAAGGCCGCCCCCATTAAAGCTAGTGGCAAAGGAAAAAAGAAAGACCACTCTGGTCTTACTTGCCACTACTGCAATAAAAAGGGGCACATCAAGCCTGATTGCAGGAAGAGGAAGAAGGATGAAGCGGATGAGAAAGCAAAAAGCAACGGCAATAAGGCTGCCAATAGTCATATCTTAGTACCCACTACCGCCTCCATTAAGGAGGTTGATGAATCTATTGGTGTTGCTCTGTATGCTGCCTCGCGTGTGCGTTGGATGATGGACAGTGGTGCAACACACCACATCACACCACATCGGTCTGATTTCAAGGACTACTCCCTGTGCAAAGGCGCTGTGCGTCTAGGAGATAAGTCCACAATAGATCAAGTTGGTGTGGGCTCTGTCGTCTTCACAACGAGCCAAGGCATTCCTATCACCCTAAGTAATGTGCTGCACCTTCCACAGGTGAAAACACGCTTCTTGTCGACACGTGCACTAGCACAAAAGGGTGCGGAAGTGGCCTTTGACAGTGGCTCATTCAAAATTACTGTCAACAAAAGCTGTGTAGCTGTTGGCTATTTGGAGGACAACCTGTATTGGTTGGATGCTTCAAACATTGGCCTAAATGCTCACGTCAAAAGTGCTGCCACCACTCTTGATATCTGGCATCAGCGCATGGGACACATCTCCCCTGCTGCTCTTAAGTCGTATGGTCCCTCTGCCACTACTGGCATGGACATTGACAGCTCTACCACACACACTGCTGTGTGTCGTGGGTGCGAGTTGGGTAAATCCACTCGCCAACCCTTCTCTGCGTCCTCACCAAGAGGACAACTCGTATCTTTGAGATTGTGCATAGTGATCTAGCCGGTCCTATGCAAACTCAGTCCTTGCAAGGCTCTGTGTACACCGCCACCTTCATAGATGACCACTCCAAGCATGCAGTGGTTCACTTCCTTAAGTCGAAGGATCAGTTTGCAAAGTCACTGCAGATGTTCTTGTCTTGGGGTGAAACCCAGACTACACACAAACTGCGTGCACTGCACTCTGACCGCGGTGGCGAGTACATGTCTAGCCACACACAGGACATCCTCAAGCAGAGAGGAATAGAGCATCACCTTACGATGCCAGGTTCACCACAGTCGAACGGGAAAGCCGAGCGGTTTAACCGCACCATTATGGATAAGGCAATGACCATGCTACACACAGCTGGCTTGTCTAAAGGCTTCTGGGAGCATGCAGTGTGCGCAGCTGTGCACATCTACAACCGCTCTCCTACCCGTACGCTCAAGTGGCGCACACCTTTTGAACTCTGGAACTGTGGCAAGGTTCCAGATGTTTCCCATTTACGCGTCTTTGGATGCAAGGGGTACATGCATGTACCCGCTGATAAGCGTCGCAAATTAGATGCGAAGGCCATTGAGGTCACGCTTATTGGGTTTGAGCCTGAATCTAAGGGCTACAGGCTTTGGGACCGTCAAACCCGCTCCGTTCGTTTGTCAAGGGATGTGACATTCGACGAGAGTAGCTTCCCGTCCCTTCAGGGTGCTGAGACACACCCCACACCTTCCACTTCTCAAGTGGCCCCACATGTAATCACACCAGTGACTGCCGTGCCTCACCCGCCGGCGTTACCACCACAGCGAGCACCCTCCCCTGCACACTCACACAGTAGTGAGGAGGAGGATGTTGAGGATTTATTAGACCCAAAACAAGAGCGTCCACACACGCCACCACCACCACCTGCACACCCCACTCTGCCCACCACACCTAAGCGTGAGCACACCACTCCCACATCACCACCACCTCGTCAAGGTGCCACTCGCATTATGCGCCATGTGCCTCCTCCCTCACCAGAAATGCCTGGGAGTTTTGAGGACCGCGCACAGCGTAGTCAGCTGTTGCGTGAAATGGACAGTGCACCTAGACGATCTGCGCGTGTACCAGTGCCCAATCCCCGCTACTTCAATGCGGATAATGTGGCCACACGCAGCAAAAGGCTGGGATATGTGGAGCTGTTAGCTGCAGCTTATGTGGGTAGAGACCCTGCATCTTATGCAGAGGCTATGAAGTCTGGTGATGCAGACAAGTGGACTGAGGCGTGTCAGTATGAAATAGATGCGCTTGCCAAGAATGGCACATGGGAGTTAGTGGATCTCCCGCCTAATCGTAAGGCAGTAAAATCCAAATGGGTCTTCAAGCTCAAGGCGGATGGCCGCTACAGAGCTCGCTTGGTGGCTAAGGGATTTACGCAAATCCCTGGCATAGATTTTGATGAAACCTTCTCTCCCTGTCGCACGATTTGAGTCGCTTCGTATGTTGCTAGCGTTAGCTGCGCTAGAGGACTGGCACATTCATCAGATGGATGTCAAGTCTGCTTTTCTCAATGGCGTGCTCGACGAGGAGATCTATATGGAGCAGCCACAAGGTTTCACTGTCACTGGCTCTGAGACGAAGGTGTGTCGCCTGGTTAAGGCGATTTATGGTCTCAAACAAGCCTCCCGCGCATGGAACTTGCAATTCCATGGAGTGCTAATTGCACTAGGCTTTAAGCGGACGTTTGCCGATGCAGGCATTTATGTGTTGCCTCAACGAGAGGGGGATGGTCCACTCTTCGTTATCGTTTACGTTGACGACATCACAATCTTGGGTGCATCTTTGGAGAACATCAAGCGTGTTAAGTCAGATCTTTCTGAGCGCTATGAGATGACAGATCTCGGGGAGATAGAATCATATCTTGGTATACGCATTGTGCGGAACCGCTCCCTCAGACGCATCGAAATAGATCAGTCTGGCTATGTCAAGGATGTCCTTGAACGCTTTGGGATGGCTGATGCCACACCACACTCCACACCCTTACCTGCTGGTGCTGACGAGCACCTTCATAAATATACGGGTCAGGCTACTGCTTCTGACATTACGCACTATCAGTCACTCATTGGTAGTCTGCTGTACGTTCAGATTGGCACTAGACCTGACATTTCCTTTGCTGTATCACGTTTGGCGCAGTATGCAGCAAACCCTTCCCCCCAACATCTACGGTTGGCGCAGTATGTTCTGTCCTACTTAGTAGGAACTGTGGACATGCGCTTGATCTATGATGGCGCCAGTGGAGATGGCCTTCATGGCTACACTGATTCCAGTCTGGGTGACCAGGTTGACGATAGACACTCCACCTCTGGTTATGTGTTCATACTAGCTAATGGTGCAATAAGCTGGTCTTCGCGCAAGCAAAAGACTGTAGCCCAAAACACTACAGAGGCTGAATACATGGCCATGACCGATGCGGCCAACCAAGCCGCTTGGTATCAGAGCTTCCTTGCGGAACTCGGGTACGAGGTCGACGACCCCATCCCACTACATGGTGACAACAAGGGTGCCATTGATTTGGCTCAGAACCCTGTCACTGGGAGGCGATCTAAGCACATTGCCATACGGCATCATGTCATTAGGGAGTACATTGAAAAGGGCACCATCACCCTTATCAAAACCCCTACTGCAGAAATGGTTGCAGACGGCTTCACCAAGTCGTTAGCGCGTGTCCTGCTGCAGCAACACAATGTAGACATGGGCTTGTGCTAGTCCCAGATTGCTGATCACGGGGAGATGTTGATAAGTGACCTGTGCGCACTTAGCGGCTCAATGGACTTATGCAGATAACGGACTGTTCTAGATTAGATATACAGGACATGTAGATTAGATTATGATCTTTACAATCTCGGACTACTATCTTATCTATGACATCATGTATCACAAGGACTGCTTATTGTAGTACGCATTAGGATTGTCTTTTGTTATATCCTTATTATGATACACTCTTTTGTTCTTTACTTTCCTTGTACTTATTGTCTAAGTACATTCCCTTTGTTTCGCCCCCTTATTGTTTATAGGGCTTATTGTACTTCACTTACTGTAAGACGCTCCCTTTGTCTCCTATTGTAGCACAAAGGCTATTGTCTCTAACATGTATAAGTAGAGTACCATGTACGCACTGATACCCCAGTTCTCACTCTGGTGTATCAGGTTAGTTTCACTCTTCATAATATGATATAGTTCTCACTCTGGTGTATCAGACGTTCCTATCAGCTCCTACTTGCAAGATCTCTTTGCTTCCCTGCGCTATTCCTATCTCACTACAGTCTCCTTTATCTCTGTGAGTATGAATTCTACCTGTGCTGTTCATCACTGGGCTTGGAACAACGAGGGTGCAAAGAGAAACAGCAGACACAGAGAAAGGATGGGGAAGAGACAGGGAGTAGATGGAGTGGTGGCAACAAAGAGCAGGATATGAATGTAAACTAGTTAGTAACACATTGAGTTAGTGAGAGACAGACATTTAATTAGTATATACCTTAAATAAAAACCCCCCAACAGAAGGAGGGGATGGGCACCAAGTACTGAGGCCCATCTGTGGAGGGCAATGGTGCTGGGGGGGTGCAAACTGGGACCAGGGAAAACTGAAAGCCCAAGCGATCTGACAGATGATGCATGGATCACTGTGACTGATGTGACCAGGATGAGGAACCAGAGATGTGGCTGAGTTGGGATGGGATTAGATGATTGAGAATGAGCCATGGTGTTGGGGAACTGGAAGTGTGGCTTAGGGGGTCAGCTAAGTTACCCAACTAGTGCGCAGTCAGAAATGAAGCTGCTCACTCTTGCTTTCCATACTTGGGAGATCATGAAACTACCTCTTGGGAAGCATGCAATAGGCTTCAGATGGTTCATAAAGGTCAAGCACAATGCTGATGGCTTCCTGGATGACTACAAGTCCAGATTGGTGGCCAAGGGCTACTCTCAGCATCCTGGCTTTGATTTCAAGGAGACATTTGCTCCCATAGTTCACTATGCCACCATTTGCATTATACTCGCTCTGGCAGCTCTGAAGGACCTTGAACTTCGCTTCATTGGCATCTCTTATGCATATCTCAATGGCACTATGAAGAAAGAGATCTACATGCAGCAGCCTGAAGGCTTTAAAGTGGGTGGACCAGATCATGTCTGTAAGCTAAAGAAGTCACTCTATGGCTTGAAGCAAGCAGGCAGGGTCTGGAACAAGACCCTTCACTCTGTGATCTGTTCTATGGGCTTCAGATGTGTCCAATTCAACCATGGGCTCTACATCTTCCTTAGAGATGATGTTAGGATCTTAATGCCTGTGTTTGTCAATGATATCATGCTTTCCTGCAAAGATGGAGCCAGGATCAATTTAATCATTCAAGAACTCTCCCAGCACTTCAAACTGTGAGATCTAGGCCCTATAACTCAGCTTCTAGGCCCAGAAATCCACAGAGATCGTCCTAATTGCTCCCTTTCCATTTTACAAAGCCAGTATATCTCCAATCTCCTTTATAAGCATGGTTTGAGAAATTTCAATCCTGTCTCAACTCTTCTCAACCCTGGGATTTGTCTTTCCACCTCCATGTGTCCTCAGAACAAAGCAGAAGCCTCAGAAATGTGCCAGTACCCCTACCTCTCTGTTGTAGGATGTCTGATGTACTTAGCAGTCACCACAAGGCCAGACATTGCCTATGCTGCTAGAGTACTTGCCAGATTCAACTCCAATCCAGGTCTGGCTCACTGGCAAGCTGCAAAGCATGTGCTTCACTATTTGAAGGGTGCTATGCACCACAAGCTTGTCTACAAGCCTTCCACTTCCCCTGAGCCCTTCATCACTTATTCTAATGCTGATCATGGTGAAAATCTGGACAATGGCAAGTTCATAGGTGGATATGTGGTCAAGATTGGTTCTGGAGCGGTCTTATAAAGTTCCAAGTTGCAGTCTTTGGTTGCCTTGTCTACTACTGAAGCAGAGCACATTTTAGCTGTTGAAGTGGGCAAGGAGATCCTCTGGATGCATCAGTTCATTGGGGAGCATGGCTATCTAATCAGTGGTCCTTCACTCCTTAAAATGGACAATCAATCAGCCATTGCAGTTAGCAAGAACCCAGAGCATCACAGCAAGATGAAGCATCTTTCACTTTCACTATTTTGGCTTAGGGATGCTGTTCAAGATGGTCTTATCAGTCCCAGCTTTATGACAACTGAGGAGATGGCTGCTGACATCTTCATCAAGGCACTTAACCACTTCAAGGTTCAGAAATGTGCTAGTATGCTTGGTTTGTTCAGTTAGTGCTTTGGAGACATGCATAGACATGGGAGAGTGTTGCTAAAGTGTCCACTATAGTTTGTTTATATGTCTATATATCACTCCTTTTGGTATCTCCTTATTTAAGTAGCTAAGTCAGGTTGATATATCCTGCAGAGGATGGAAGAATAACCCTTAGTCTTATATCCTCCTCTGCAGGTGAGTAGTATTCTTTTACATTAATCAATATAGTCTTATATCATCCTCTGCAGTCCCCTTGTGTCCTCTGTGGCTCAAGGGCCCTTATCAGGTCACATTTAAACAGCATGTAGATATCTTCCTTCGGAGTGCCATTCAGATAGGCATAAGAGATGTCAATGGAGCAAAATTCAAGGTCCTTCAGAGCAGCCAAGGCAAGGACAATGCAAATGGTGGAGTAGCAAACTGTGGAAGCAAAATTCTCCTTGAAATCAAAGCTAGGACACTGAGAATAGCCCTTGGCCACCAATCTGGACTTGTAGTGATCCAGTGAGCCATCTGCATTGTGCTTTACCTTCATGAACCATCTGGAGCCAATGGCATGCTTCCCAGGAGGCAATTTCACAACTTTCCAAGTGCCATTGACTCTATGAGCCTCCATCTCTTCCTCACAAGCTTTGTGCCATAAATCAGCATCAGAGTGTTGCTGTGACTGCCTGTAAGATGTGGGTTCAGAAGTAGAAGCAGCACCAGCCTGGATGAGATCAATAGGGTCATCAGAGTCCTCATCTTCATATAAAGAGGCAATTGCTGGTGTTGGTTCCCTGGGCTGCTTGTAATGATCTGGAACAGCCCACTGTTCTGACAGCTACTCATCTCTAGGACATCAGAGGTGTTGAGGACAAGAGGAAGCAGGAGGAGGAAGGTTAATGTGAACTGGAGGGGGTGCAGGTGAAGGAGTGGCAGGTGAAAGTGAATGGTAAGTGGAAGGAGGTGTTTGGGGGCATGCTCTTACAAAGTTCATCCCTTCTCTTCCTCTTACCACCACCATCTCTTTTAATTTGGCTGTGGTTTTTGCATATTCACAATACATCTTTTGAAGATCCCACCTGGAATACCTCATGACCTCCACACAGTTCAAGTCTAGAGCTCTATGGAGCAGCAGAATCCACAAAACCACCCCTCATCGCCAATACACATTCCATGGTTGGCAGACCCCTCTCCCACACCACCCTCCATTGATCCCAACAATACTAAGCACCTCCTTGCTCATATCAAGACCTTCACCAAAGACCCCATACCCTCCCAACTTTACCAAGACATCATGGACGCTGGGTTTGACCCAAACTCCCAGAATGCCCCAGAAATCATCCCAGCCATGCAACCTGGACAGGCCAACTATGCTTAGCTTTTGACCTCATCACCTGAAGTGCTGGCTGGTTCAGCAGAGTGTCAAGGGACTCTGTCGCACCACCATACCTTGCCCCCCATTGACACTCTCAAAGAGTTGCCTAGCTCAGACATCCCTGTCAAATCATCTGCTTACTTTACACAGGCATTGGTCCAGAAAGTGACCGCAGAGGGTGTCCCCATTCAAGGGGCCACCCTTGCTGAACCCATGAAATGCTACATCAAGACTGCTGCAAACCTTGGCTGTCAGGTGGGCCAAGACACCAAACATACTGCCAGTTTACATGAGGCAGTTGATTGAGGCTGTGGCAAAACATGAAGGTGAAACAGGCCCTCTCCTGCTGCGGCCTGAGGTAATTCAGATTCTGAACTCTAGCCAGCCTGGAGCGCATGGCATCATCCTGCCCTCTACTAGACCTCCGTCTGCAGCCTTAATGTGGACGCATGTGACGCATGAGTCCATCGGATTGGGGTTCCAGGAGGTGTTTGGGGCTTACTTTCCCAAACCACGCATCAGGGACTTTGTTAAGAGCATCAATCAGGTACTGCTGATGCTGGTTCTTATCAAAGTTCAAATCCTGCCAAAAGTGGGGAACTTTAGAGACAAATTGGAGCTGTTGGAAACCCTGAAGGTGGAACTAATGGCTAAAATCAGAAGGGACCTTTCTGTGTCTTAATCCGGGTATTTACATTTTTATCTCAACTCACTGCTCCTTTTACCTAGGGATGGCACTATCCTGTCCATTGTGGAGGATTTCAATCTCTTTGCAGGGATGATTATTGCAGCCCTGAACGCTGGAGTAGCAGACAACAAGGGTGACCTGGAACCGACAGGGCTGATGACCTCAAGCTGGTTCAGACTTGCCTCAGGTGTTCTGTCAGCCATTCTGCGTGGCACTCTTTGGTCTAGAGGACAGAAGATCCACAGCAGGGTTGCACTGACAGATGATGACACAGACTTGTGGGTCATGGCCGATGGCCTTATCAAACCTGTCACACAGGGGGGCAGGGTCACGGCAATGGCCAACCAGATCGCGGAATTCTACTCACATTATGCAACCAACCAGGAACCACCACTGGCAGATTTCTATCATCAAACTCTCAGGGTGGGCCAGAACCACATTGAGAAGGTGGTAAGATTGAAGGCAGCAGCAACTTATCAAGCAAGCGTTAATGATGTTGAGGGCCTAACTAAGATGATCCTTGATGACATGGCATGGCAGCTCTACAACAAACTCAGCAGGCAGGAATCCACCCTGAATAACATACGTAATAAGGTGATGGTAACACTCGAGTGCGTCATTGAAGAAGAGGCAATGGGCTGGAGGAAACTCTACATGGATGAGTTGACCAAAGCCTGCTTCAAAGACAAGGAAGAGCATGACCCTACACCTCTCACAGGTAATACACTTATTGATGACAATGCGGGGTTCATTAAACTCTCTGCAATGTGTCAAGTCTCACTCATTAAGGAATCCATTGCATGTACTGTGATGGACCCACTGTTAGGTGGGGATGAAATCACTTGGGCATGTGAGCACATCCAACTGGAACACACTAAGGGGATAGAGGCTGCGTGGCAAGAAACATGTGCGGTTATATCCTTGGAGAAGACGGTGTGGTCCATTGTCTATCGAGACTTCAACAAATTGGAGTTCCTCAAAAAAGTGGCAGCAGAGCTAAGCTACATCCTGGTTCCAAAAGACGACACCAAAGAATGCGAGGGATGCACAGTTAAATGCCAAGCTGCCCCTGACGGTAAGTGGTCCTGCTCGGGTTCACGAGCTGAGGACACTACACCAAACAGTATATCTGTGACCCTGGAGAATAGACTGAGGAAGCTGGATAACTCCACTACCCCCAAGGCCAGGAAGACCAAAGGCAAACGGCCGCTGGTCATCCCAAAACCACTCTGCAGTCAGTTGGTGTCACTGTCCTCCACCCCTTTAGAGGCAGACAATGACATTGACATGTCTGCGCCAATCCCACCCCCCCCCTCTTTTTCATGTCTTCCTACCTGGAAATGGCCAAAGCATTAACTAAGGCAGTATCCAACATAACCATCCCCACTGATGTCAGACCTTCTCAGAATCCTTCTGCACCGCTTAGGGACCCCCACAGATACCCATCAGAGCCCACAATGAATGTCTCAGTCTATGCGGACCCATGGGACACTCCTGCCAACCAAACAAGGCCCAAGCCCATTGGAGAGACCATCTCACGCATCGTGACACTGGACTCTACATGTGGTGTGGCATCTTCCATGCACAATCCCACCAATGCGATGGTGGATGACCCCCCACAACCCCCAACCCAACCAGTGAACAAGCTGACCAAGGAAGGGGTTCTGGCATTACCCTCTCTCACATCCATCCCTCTTCTTTCAGGCATTGCAGAAATGCTAAATGCCCTACAAAACAATCTTGTCACCTCCTTCACAAGTCAGATCAATGGCTTGTCAAAGAGGATCAACAATTAAGACTCCATTATAAAGTCCATTTCCTTGGGCGCGGGAAAAGTGAAGAGTAAAGGTGGACACCCTGAAAATGTGGACCCTGGGCCATCTACTTCCGGTGGCAATGCTCCTGGAGTGGCTCCCAACCCTGTTCAAGGGCACACAGGGCCAGCCCCAGATGCACCCACTACTGCACCCATTCCCATCCCAGACCCCACTCCCACACTGGTTCCCCTGCAAAACAGGTCCTCTCTCCCCAAAGCCATCCCTCCCCTGAGTGGCAGCAGAGGGTTGAATTGGGTGGTGGTGGTAATGGACTCAAATTTTGCAGCTAATACTAAAGCACGCAATGTTGCCAGGTCTAATGCTAACCTTGTTGGATGAATGGCATCCAGTACAACCAGGGGGGGTAAGAGTGCTAGCCTGAACCCACCTGACAACACCGAGATAATGGTAGTCTAGGGGGATGGCCTCAAAGATAAGGTGGCGGAAAGCCACCTCTACAAATCCAACCCAGGCAGTATAGTTCAGGTGGCTCGCTCTCAAATGGAGCGCATGTCAGCACAGGCCCCTCTGGTGTTGTATGGTTGCTGGTCTGTAAATGCTAACTCACACAACTTTGTTTACATTTTTGTGAGGAAAATCCCCTTCACTACTATTATGCAATATGCCTAAGCTCTGATGGAGCTGCTGGGTGGAGGTAATCTCCTTCCTAATAAGGGTTGGACTTTTGCACAATTATGCAGAGTCCCGACCTCTGACGGGCAAGGTGTGATATATTCTCTGGATACTCTTCTGAAGGAAGTTTGTTGCACACCATATTTCACTGATGCCATATTCGTCTTGAAACCTCACTGGGAGCTAGCTATCACAGCACTCACTCATGTGTCTACCGGTGTGGTTCAACTCACCTTTATAGATAAGACTGGGGCACGATCTACCGCAGCTAAAGCACAAGGGGTGGGCATGTTTAATAACTGATGCCAGTTCTTCTTAACAGGAAACAAACCATACTTTGCTCAATGTGGACGTTGCCATGAAGTAGGACATGTGACCAATGCACTGGCTTGCGGGCTGGGTCTGAACAGTGTGAAATGCCACATTTGTGGTGGAGCTCACACAGGAACAGAACATAGCTTCCATTGTAAGGCCATGACACACATAGTGGCTGGTCAATGCAACTGCTGATATCTGTGCCTCTTGTGTGGAGGACATCAAAATGCACACTTGCCTAATTGCCTGGTAAGAGGTGGTTTCTAACCATCTCCTCTGGTCACGAGGCCAAACATGGGCTCCTTGACATCAAACTTCCAATAACGCTAACAATGCTAACCCTCAACCCCCAAAGACCCCACAGACTGACGCTGATGGCTTTACCCACGTAGGGAGGGCCAATGAGCAGAAGAAGGGGAAGAAGAAGAAAATGGGCAAGGGATGTCGCGATAAGGAGGCTGCAGCTGCACAGGTGGGCCCCTTGGATGTGGTTGGGTCAGTACAAATGGTACTGTTCCTGGAGGACCTGGCCACCATCACTGAAACAATCGACACTTTTCAAAAAATCACTTACTTGATGAGCGATGGCTTGGATGCAGATTTTCACCATGCACTGGATGAACTGGAGATGGGATGGGGAAGCCACACGGCTGACCTGGACCACCTCTTCTGTCTCCCAGCCCAGTACACAGTCAAGCACAACCTACCACTCACAGTTCCAAACACCAAGGATGAGATATCCTGCAGAGATGGGGGATTGGAGGAGGCAGCAACTTGAGTTGCCAAGTTCCAATCCATGTGGGGTGATTCACACCCCTATCACTACGCCATTTCTCAACTTCCTCCCAACACCCGATTTGCCACCACCAAAGAAGTGGAGGATTGTCAAATTAAGAATGCTAGTGCCACAGAAGCTGCGAAGATGTATAGTGAAGAGGTTACTTTCACGATGGACCTGGCACACAACTTATATGAAAATGACTTTACCTCTTGCCCTATTATTGAGATGGAGGCAGATGTCATTGTCATCACCAACTCTCTCCAACACTTCTTCCACCCCAACAATACTACTCTCATTGGGGACACGATTGCTGACACTATCAAATTATTCATCCAGCAGGACTCCGCAAGGCTGTTCCAACTTGATAACACTGGTCTACATGCATAGTATAACCATACTAGCTGTCAACATGAGGAGGCGAAATGCTATGATGCATGCTCTCCTTGAAATGAACACCAAAGACGACATCATTTGTGTACAAGAACCGTGGTTTGGTATGATTGGAACAGCAAGATCGGATGGAGATAGGCTGGGGTGGATGGTACGTGGTGGGGCTGCCCACCAGAACTGGACTCTTCATTACCCTTACTTCACTGATGACACTTGCACTAAAGTTATGATTTACATTAGAAAGTACAGCAGATTAGCCTCGGGCCGTCAGCTCCATCCCGTCAGGGTGGTCCCACGGTTCAATCTGGTTAAGCATAACTCCATAATGGTTGTGGACTTATGCATTCACAGAGATCTACTACACGTAGTTAACTTCTATAATGATGTGGACAATCCCTCCACACTCACTGCACTACTTGCTTTAGAACTTGACACAGAGGTCCCAACAATCGTCGTCGGGGACTTCAACCTTCACTCACCAAGCTAATCCCCGAGGGGCTGGTCACCCTCTCCTAAAGCACCTCAACTTGAGCTCTGGGCTTCGGCTCAGGCTTTGAAGTTGGCGACAGTGCCCAGGGATATCACTCAAAGAGGGATGGATGCAAAACATGGCAGTATGCTGGACTTAGTCTGGCACAACTGCACCGCGACCACACTCCTCTCCCTTTCCCCTCCAATCACAGACTGGGAAGCATCCCTAGGATTGGACCATGTGGGTATCCATACAGTCTGGCTCTTGGATGAGTTCTTCTGGGGTCTTAAACAGGCTGAAAAAGCCAACTACCAGTTCAACAGCCAAGACAATGAAGACACCCTCAAGGCATGGCTCAAGGACATCAAGGCACACCTTCCCCCTCTCATCCCAATCTCTTCCATCATTGACATCAAGCAAACAGCCAAGGCAATCTAGGAAGCACTCACACAAGCATGTGACTTACACCTTAAAAAGAAACTTCCAAACCACTCTTAGAACAATCGTTGGTGGAATGACAAATGCATGGTGGCAGTAGCTGCCCTCAAGGCTCTGCCTCCAGGAGATTCAGACGAAAAGAGGGCCACCTCATCAGACCTCAAACGCCTAGCCTTCAAAGCAAAGTGCACATACTACGACAAAGTCATCTCAACACACAACATCTGGAAGGTGTCATGAACCTATAAACTTGGGTCATGACTCCAGCGTCTAAGACCAGTCCGCGCTGGCCCGGTCTTATGTAATCACCACCTTCCTAAAGGGGAAATCCGAGATCGGAGTTTGAAGTTCGTACTCCGACGGTCATGTGACGTATCACGTGATCTGCTTATGTTTTATCCATCACGTGCGGGACCACGTGATGATCCTTTGTGTATCTCTCACGTATGAGGGCACGTGTTCTGCCAAGTTGTACCATTCCTTGGATTTATCTGATTGGACTGTGGAGTGCAGTCACCACTATGGCGCAATCGACTGCGGCGCAGTCGTACCACTTTCATGGATTATTCTGATTGGTCGATGAGAATCATACCACCCTCTATGTTATTTCTGATTGGTTACTATTATTAGATGTTACTCGAATGTTCCATTCCGCAGTATTCCGCAGCACTTGTCAGGCGGCCCTAAGCCTGCCCTTAACTCACGCACAGACCATCCCTGTTAGTATATAAGCTAGTGCAATACAATGGACAGTCCCTTAGACTGTCCACTTGTGACATCCTCTCCTGACCGCCTCTTCTGCCTCGGGAAGCCCCACTCATCATGTGCCTTCCATCCCTTGCTGTTTGCAAGTTCTGTTCGAGCCGGCCAGTCAACCACCTGCCCCCTTCTTCGCCCTCCATGCCCTTTTTCGCCCCTGGTCTTCTGACCTCCGTCGTGCCTCCCTGTCAAGTGACAGTGAGTCACCACAGGAGGTGGCAAAGTGGAGACATGGCAGGAAGCTTGACAGCATTCCAGCACTCCACCTCACCTCCGGTGCTCTTTCTTTTGACCAAAGGGAGATAGCTGGCTGCCTCACCAAGAAGTTCTTTGTGGAAGACATGGGCAAAGTTGAGACCATTCAAGACTCTGACCCACCAGCTTGGGAGGAATGCCCATGGGAACCAATAGTTAAGGAGGAAGTCAATCACCTTCTCCCTCAGTGTGCTAATATCTCTGCACCTGGTCACTCAGGTATCTCATGGCTGATCATCAAAAGAGCTTGGTCAACCATCAAGGACCACCTTATCCTGCTATATGATGCCTGTCTAAGGGAGGGCTATCACCCCTGGCTTTGGAAGAAAGCCATGGTCATTGTTATTCCCAAACCAGGGAAGGACGACTACTTGCTTGCTAAGTCTTACTGACCCATTTCCTTAATTGAATGCCTTGGCAAGTTGTTAGAGAAAATTGTCACAAAACACTTCAACTTTAAAGCAGATAAGCATGGTCTTCTTCCAACAACCCAATTTGGCACCCACTCCTTCTCCTCTACACTGGACACTGGCCTCACTCTGTGCCATGATGCCCAGGCCAGCCTCCGCACCAAGCAAAAGTCAGGTGCTGTCATGAACTAGTATGCCACGTTCATGACTTAGTTATACCAATGTACTATCAATAGTACTTGCCACGCTCAAAGAAAGGGTACTATCAAGTTGTCCAACTAGGACCCTTGGTTCCACCTCCCATATAATAGGAAACCTGGTCCCTATGGCCCCACCATGTCCGTTTGCGCAAAAGTGATGAGTAGAGGCGTCCACAATATCGCATTTTCATTGTCGCCTGATGTTTTTGGATGATTTGACTTGTTGTAATCTGTGGACAAGGTCCAAACAAGTTACTAATAGGTAAACAAGGTTCTATTATTAGTGATAGAAGGTTCTACGACCTTCTACAGCCTTCTATCGGCTTCTACAAGACATACTGCGGAGAATGTCACAAGACCTAAGAGAGACTAATGCCATTGGACACTATTTATAAAGCTTCTACTGTATTCCAGAGTATTCTACTGCACACAGACCATGTAACTAGGTATATAAGCTAGCCTAATACTACGGACAGCCCTCAGACTGTCCACTTGTGACTATCACTTGCAAAACTCCCCTGTCCCCTTTCCTCTGCCACCATTGGATTGATAACCCTCTTCACAGTTCTGCTCGTGTTTAAAGCCTTCTTGTTAATCCTTCGCATCTATCTCATCCTCCTCCCTCTTGTCCGTTGTCCCCCTTTGTGTTCCAAGTATCAAAGGCCTCACTAGATAGTGAGTCCTCCACAGGTGCAATCCTGTTTAACATCAGCGGTTTCTTTGATCATGTCCACAAGGGATGGATGGTCCAGATCCTGTGCAACCTCGGTTTTGCTGAGTCGATCATGGTCTGGGTTGGCTCATTCTTGGATAACCGGAGAGTATCCCTCTCCTTCAATGGACAGATCAAGGATGAGCACGAACAGCCCCTAGGTACCCCACAGGGCTCCCTGCTTTCACCCATCCTATCTGCATTCTATACTTCCCCCCTCCTCCACCTGGCCCCCTCATGCAGTGATATGACCCTCGGAATGTACGTGGATGCCAGACTGATCTTTGCCACTGGTAAAGACTGGGCCAAAGTCTGCAACCACCTGAGGGACCATTACTTACAGTGTGAGGTGTGGTTACATAGATCCAACCTTTTCATTGAACCTTCTAAAACCAAACTTATTTTCTTTCGCACTCCCAAAGCACACATTACATCACAACCCCCAACCTCCATTCTTTTACCTAACATTGGACTTCATACTTATTTTTATGTATATCCATCTCCCATGGTCCATTACTTGGGGTTCTTCATTAACCACAAGTTTGACTGGATTTTTCATGTCACCACCATGTGCAACTGCACATGTGGATCACTAAAATCTTTACAGATGCTCAGCAATTCCGTCTGAGGAATTTCTACCACGAGTTGGCAACTTGTGTTCAATGCAGTTTGCCTTCTGGTACTTTCCTATGGATGCCAGCTCTGGGCTAACACACATAACCACAAGACACTTGTCAAGAAAGTGCAGTTGGTAATGAATGAGGGGGTGAAAGTGTGTGCTGGGGCTTTTCACACTGCACCGCAGGAACCCCTTCATGAAATTCTACATATCCTTCCCACAGGTCTCTACCTGGAAAAACTGACAGAGACTTCTGCACACAGACTGACCCATGTTCCCCAGACTTTGCAACTCTTGGCTCGCCTTGGGCTGAAGTGGCTTGAACTGGTCCAGAATGGCCCAGACCCTGGTGACAGGGGACTGGTACAAGTCAGAGCACGTGCAGCCTGGTCTGGAGGGCACAAACAATGCCCCACTGCCTTGGAGGCTCTTGGTGCATGCATTGACCCTTTGTGTCCGCAGACCCATGTCACAGCGGTCACTCCCTGGGAGGTCCCCAACTGGAGAGCACACATCAACATGATGGGGATGGCTAGACCCCAAGATTGGAAAAAGTGGGTGGATGACCTCTATGAGGGAATCACCAGCTCCAGTATGATGGCAATCTACCTTGCTGGCACTGTCTCTAACAAGGGATGGTATGACAACAAACAGGTGGGCAGTGCAGCAGCCTGTATTATGTGGGGAGGGAGGCAGATCATTCACCAGTGGTGTCTAGGCACTGAGGTGATGCAAGGTGATGTCTCTCTGTTTGCCATCAGTAAGGCAACGGAGGTCATTGCTACTACTTACACCAATGGGGTTGCACCTGAGCACATTTACGTCTTCAGCATGGACATGAGCACCATATTATGTATTAGCAACTTTGAAGGGGTTAAGAATCAAGCTGACCTCTTACATACCCATTCAACACTTACCTCTTTCTTTGATACCCCTAGGAACACCACAGTCCATGTGGTGTGGTCACAGTCTTAAGAGAATGCATGCAGTCTACCCTTGCCCAGAAGGCAGCCCTTGGTGCTTGCTCCTGCACCCCCTTATCCTCCCTGAACCGTGTCTAGTCAGCCGCCTATCATAAGGTGTGAGCATGGCAAAGGGCTTACCACTCGTGGTCTAAGTCATGGATTCAGAGTCGGAGATTAAAATCTGGCTGAGACTTTGCTGCTTATGAACACGGCATCCAACATCCCCCTGATGGTCAGAACCATCCACTCTTCTCTGCTGCCCTCCCCGCAAAAAAACCCAGACCTGATGACATCCTTATCACCCATCGCACCCAGTGTCATGAACTAGTATGCCGCGTTCATAACTTAGTTATACCAACGTACTATCAATAGTACTTGCCACACTCAAAGAAAGGGTACTATCAAGTTGTCCGACTAGGACCCTTGGTTCCACCTCCCATATAGTAGGAAACCTGGGCTCTATGGTCCCACCATGTCCGTTTGCGCAAAAGTGATGAGTAGAGGCGTCCACAATATCGCGTTTTCATTGTCGCCTGATGTTTTTGGATGATTTAACTTGTTATTATTTGTGGACAGAGTCCAAACAAATTACTAACAGGTAAACAAGGATCTATTATTAGTATTAGAAGGTTCTACGATCTTCTATAGCCTTCTATCGGCTTCTACAGGACGTACTGCGGAGAAGGTCACGAGACCTAAGAGAGACTAATGCCATTGGATACTATTTATAATGCTTCCACTGTATTCCAAAGTATTCTACTGCGCACAGACCATGTAACTAGGTATATAAGCTAGCCTAATGCTACGGACAGCCCTCAGACTGTCCACTTGTGACATCTACTTGCTAGACTCCCCTACTCTCCCTCTCTCCCACCATAGGGTGGAATCTCATCACAGTCCTGCTTGTATTAAAGTCACTCTTGTTACTCCTCCTAGTCTTCCTCCTCCTCTTCCCTATTGTTCGTCGTCCCCTTCCGTGTTCCAAGTACAAACGGTCTCACTAAACAGTGAGTCCTTCACACCCAGTGTACCGCCTTCCAGATAGTGGTCCAACACTTGTTCATGTCTGAATACACCTGTAAGCATAGACTGGACCTCCCCTCGGGAGAGTCAACCTGCTCATGTGGTCACCTGGACCAGTCTATCCCTCACCTCATATACCACTGCCCTATCACCCACTGTGGTCACAAAAAAAAAAAAGGAGGTGTTTGGGAATGAAATGGAGGACTTGAAGGTGAAATGGGAGGAACAGAAGGCAACTCAGAACTAGTAGACCCATCTCCCCCATGAATTGGCTTCTATGAGTCAATTGGAGTGTTCAGAACATCATCTGAAAAGTCTGAAAGTGTAAGGGAGGTCATAGGTGATTCAAGCAGTGAATTGAGGTGAGGGGGAGGTAGGGAGGGGACTGAATGCCTATGAAGCATGAAAAAGTGTTCATCAAAGTCAGCTCTTTCTAAAATAATGACCTTCTTTGTGACTGGGTTGTAGAACTTTCAGACTTGTATCCCTAAGGGTATCCAATGAATACACACTTCTCCATGTGTGATCCAAGGCTCCCAAGTGGTCACTTATCTCTCTGTATTAGCACATAAGCAGTATGTTGAATTTGTGGGACCTCAACAGCCCAATGGGGAAATGGCCCAAAGGGGAAAGTGTGGGTCCACACAAGAAAATGACCAGACTGGGGTTTGAACCCAGGACCTCCTGGTTATATACTGGCTGCTCTAACCACTGAGCTAAATGGCCCTGAGTACAGGGTGTTGGTTTCACCATGATATCAACCATGACAAATTGCATATCCAACAGAAGGGGGGTGAAGTTGGCACATCAAGCATTCCTTCAGAAAGAACTTGGCCTTAATATGGCCAAGGCAAGAGCAGAACTCACATTTGGGGCAACTAGACATGCTATCTTGTGAGTTGTGGGTGGAGGAAGTGGAATAAGGGGTTGTGCGGGTGCAGAAGTGGCTGATAATTCTGATGACATTTCAGAGAGGTTGAAGTATGTCTGATCCATGTTTCTGAGCAATTGGATGACAGATTGCTTGTCAAACTTGTTTAGGACCAAAATTATGTGCACAACTTCATCAAAGGACTGTGGCAGCACTCTGATGATTGCCATAACAGCTAGCTCATCATAGAGGTTGTCTAGGGTGAAGGAGGGGGGTGAAAGTGACTTAATGACCCTAATCTGCTCATCCACCTTGTTGATGAGTGATTCTAGGGACTCAGAATTGTCTTTCTGGGTGGAAAGGAGTGTGTGATAGGCATTAAAGTGAGGGGCAGTTTGTTGTTGCACAAAGTTAGCCTTCAGAGTGTCCCAGATAGCAATCAGGTTGTCTTCACAGTCCCTATGTCCTCATCTGGGGGTGTTGCAGTGGTCAGTACATTGCCTTTAGAGTCCAGAACTTCAGGTTTGCCAGTAGGCTTCTTCTCTAAGCCAGAAACCAGTCACCAAAGGCCATTGCGCTGTAGCCAGGACTTGATGTCATCAGCCCAGAGGTGCTAGTTTTCACTTATAAGTGGAGAAATAGAGGTGATGGAAGTGTCTCTGAAAGTGGACATGATGGAGGCAGTGTAATTGAGCGAATGGGAGAGATTTGAGCAATTTGAGTGAGTGGGAAGAGTGGAAAGGGATGGAAGTGAATGATATGATATAAATGAGTGTGTGAGGAGCTAGGACAGAGCAGAGCGATGTAGACAGCAAGAAGGACAGCTGGAATCAATAAATGCACAGGGCAGGGCCCATAACCTGTTAAAATTGATGAACAGCATAGGTGAATAAAGCTTATACTCACAGTGAACTAGGGGACTGTGGTGAGATATAAGAGTGCAGGTGTCAAGGTCTCAGCAGGGACCTTGGATGCAACTTGCACAAATAAGAACAGAGGTACGAGGGTTCTGTGTGTGACAATTGTTATAGTACAAAAGTCAAGACTTTGGTGATGGGACCCTAGTTAAAGGGGTTCCCCTAGTATGGTGATGAGAAGAGGAGAGGGGCACACAGGATAAGACAGTGAAGATGATGGTATTGCTGATGAAAAGACGAAGACAGAACTAAAGAACTACTGTGTCTATGGAGGGTTTATATAGATAGTGGCAACCCACAGCTAACTCCTAAAACCTGACCCACTAATAACTCCTTGGGTCTAACCCACTACAAAGTCCTACACAATCACATGTAAGGTGAACAATCACATGTAAGTAGCATTGCGTCAGTAGCTAAGTACCAAGTCCATATAGTAAGCAGTAAAAAAGAAAAGAACAATGTCTATGGGATCATGACAGCAGGGGTAGCAGCACAGAGATCTTGCAGTAGAGCTGAGAGGGATGTCTGATACACCAGAGTGAGAACTGAATCATATTATAGAGAAGGAGACTAACCTGATACACTAGAGTGAGAACTGGGGTATCAGTGCATACATGGTACTCTACTTATACATTTCAGAGACAATAGCCTTTGTGCTACAATAGGAGACAAAGGGAGCATCTTACAATGAGTAGAATACAATAAGCCCCATAAACAATTAGTGGGCGAAACAAAGGGAATGTACTTAGACAATAAGTACAAAGGAAGGTAAAGAACAAAGGTATATCATAATAAGGATATAACAAAAGAGAATCCTAATGCGTAGTACAATAAGTAGTCCTTGTGATTGTTCTGTATACATGATGTCATAGATAACAAAGTCTGAGATTGTAAAGATCATAATAATCTAATCTACATGTGTCCTATATATCTAATCTAATCTAAAGCAGTCCTTATCTGCATAAGTCCATTGAGCCACTAAGTGCACACAGGTCACTTATCAACACTGTGGCCTCTAAGGGCTTAGGCCTTAAATGGCCTGCAAGCCATAGCCTCATATGTTTTGAGTCTACAAGGCTTACAAGCCATGGCCTATATGTTGGACCAACACTCAAGGCATATAGAATTGTAAATGTGTGAACAAGAAAATACATCACAATTTTAATCTATAGACTTTACACCTATGAGCCTGACAAGTCTACCTCCATTTCATCACCACCCATATCACCACCACCATTGGAGAGCAAGTTAGGGGAGAGGTTATCCTCCCATCCTTCAACCTCACTTGAGGTACAGTCTTGATTTGCAGGTTGTTCATTCATATAATTGAGGCTAGCTTCTTCTTTAGTGATAGTGACAGTGTTTCTTACTGTTAGATCTTAAGTTCGCAGCAACTTGAGGTACTGCAAAGCCTCAATGATGTCACCATTCAGGCAATTGTGCTGCTTGCAATTTGTGATACTGGCAGAGGAAAATGCCCTCTCACTGGAGACCAATAATGCCATGATGGCAAGATGATCACATGCAAGTTATTGTGATGACTTACTCTCAGTAAGTCAAAACGAACTTGAAACACTTGGGAAGACGACGGGTGTAGGGAGCAAAGAAGAGAGCAAGATGGAGGAAGATGAGGATAGCTTTGAACACAAGCAAGAGGGCAAGGAGGCAGAGCAGACCTATGGTGATAAGCTGCACAGAAGACTGAGGGGCTTGCAAGTGGGAGTTCACAAGTGGACAGTCTGAGGGACTGTCCGTTGTATTGCTCTAGCTTATATACCTGGCTACATGGTGTTTACATAATGGAATACTCTGGAAACTTGTAGAAACTCTATAAATACTATCCAATGGCGATAGTCTCTCTGGGAATACTCTGGAAGGTCATGGAAGCTCTATAAATACTATCCAATGGCGATAGTCTCTCTGAGACCTGGTGACCTTTTCCGCAGTTCTTCTGTGGAAACTGTAAGAAGGTCGTAGAAGGTTGTAGAACCTTCTTGAAGGAACTAGTCACATGACAGATCACGTGACCCTCGGAGTATAATTTCAAACTCCGACCTCGGATTTCCTAATTAGAAAGTTGATTACATAATACCGGACCGGACTGGACCAGCCTGAACTCTTGAGTCATAACCTAAGCTTGACGGTTCATGACAGTTATTGCCATACTGAATAGTGTTCTCCATTCATCTAAATTGTATTATGAGTGTGAGCAAATCCCAGATGGCAAGTCGGAAATAAGATGCAACCTTACTCCCCATGACTTGGTGATTCCTATGGCATCAGGAACAACCTTATGAGTGTTAATATAGACCTTCCATTCATTGATCCAACTGCTTGTTGGGTTGCCCACTGGTTGGTTATCATTATCATTGTCTAATTCTAAGTTAGTGTTGTTAATATTGTTGTGGCAACCAGGTTTGGGGGGGTACAGGTGTCTTGTGCACATATGTGGGGGTACAAACTTGTGACCTTATGTTCTGCTCATTAAAGCACTCAATAAACTTATTTATGTTAGCTGTATATAAGACATGATGCAAGGAAACTGACCTATGCATTTCTGAACAACATCTTCAACCTCTAAAAGAAGGGATACCAGCTGTTACACTCACATAGGTGTTCATGCGATGTGCAACTAAGTCAAGTTCAGGCTAGAGTGAAGTCTGGTTAAGGCCTCAGTTCAGTGATGCACAAGTAACATATGGAGCAGGGCTCAATGTGGTTAAGAGGAAGTGACTTAAAGGTCCTTCTGAATATAGAGGTGAGGCAAAAGTCAAAGACCCACACATTCCACTAAAGGTATCCTCAGAAAGGAATCCCCTTAGGATCTGTGAGACTGAAGAAATATGTGATTCAAGAAGAAGTTAAGTCTACTGTACAAGCTAAGTAGAGAGCAACTTATATACTAGTACAATGTCAAAGAGTCATAAACAGATGGTGTCAGAATGAGTCAAATATAAGTATCATATAATACTAGTAAAAGAACACTGTGGAAGGCCATAGAACAAGATCAGTTAGCATAATTAGTAATATGTGATATCCAAGTCAGAATGAGTAAGAAGTCTGGCACTTGTGTGATAACTGATGGGAAAGGAGTAAGCAAACAGTAGTAAGTAACAAAAAAGTGTCTGAAATTGTAACACCAGCCAGTTCTTCACAAAATAGGCCATCTTCTTCTTTGGGTCAAGTACTAATACATTGCCATACAGTCATCATTATGTGAGAAAAAATAATAACTTACCCATTGCCATGATGTGTGCATCAGATTCTGCTGAACATTGATAATATATGTTGGGCTTGTCTATTTTCACATTAAGAGCTGCTATAAAAGGGCCATAACAAGGTTTAAGGGAGGCCTTCTCCCATGCCATGTGCATCTTCTTCAGTGCTGGCAATGCATTGTGGGGCATTGGCATTGAGGAGGATAAGAATGCCTGTTGGGCATTGTCCACATGCTGAAGTGATGCAATGCCAAGTTAATATTTGAATATATAGAAGGCTTAAAGTGACTTACCTGGAGAATGTTACAGAATAGACATCCATCCATCTATGTTCCATCTTAATCAATGGTTGTATCAAAGCTTCAGATCAAAGAAAGCTAAGTGTTACATTGTTCAACCTGTGTTGTACCATAAATTGCTGTGTTGACACAGAGGTCCTTCAACCAGAGCTCTGATAGCTCTGGTCCATCCTAATATGCATCTTTAATCTTTAGGAATGAATCTCTTGCCATGCTATAATTTCAGGCATGTTGATGAACAGTAGTGTTAATACTATGAATGGCATCCTAAGCCTAGGTCTTGGTCATGGAACAGGGCAGACTTAAAGCCAAGGGCAAGGTGCATGCTGTGAATTGAGTCAGTTGCTTGTGCATATCATAGCCTAGCTTCCCTCTCTGCAAGGAACTGGACACTGTGCTACACACGTCATTCCTATTCAGGAGTTGATGGGAGAAGAATGGATATGTCTTCAGCATTTACATTATTGATGCCAGAGCCATCAGAGGTGTGTGGAGTATGGTGGTGAGTTGGGGATGATAGACCAGTAGAGTGTGAAGCACCAGAACCATCTACACTGTCCACATGATTAAACTCTAAATAATTACCCAGAGATAATGTAGGAGCATCCTTTATAAATCTGTAGTGAAGCAGGCATAAGTCTGTCTAATGCTTAAAATTGTCTATAAGCTTCTAAAGACAAGAACACTTATTTTTAATGGTTTAAGCTTCCTCAGATGTATGTTGTGATCCATAGGTTTAGAGCTGGTATCTGATGGCCAGTCTTCACAAAAATTGGATGTGGAGATGACAACCATTCAGATGCACTTATTGCATTTCCTGAATTTTAAGACCACAAGCAATCCATGAGGTCTCTCCATGGATTGAACTATCACCACTCTCCTTCAAAATGAGCTCTAGCTGGATCATTGCATGAGATGGAGTTTATCATATTCATAAGTTTAGATCAGATTAGAGGGCCACATCTCTCCTACCCTTTTCCTTGGCAGTGTTATATATATTTATAACTTCAGAACTAAGGTCCCTGTTTGTTACGCCCTAGCAGGGGCATTGTGCAAGAAGTGGTTCAAGTGTTCAGGGTGTCTGAAAGGACACACACTAATAGATGAGCAAAGACGTCTATTGTCTGTGATGCTACGACTCTAGTAGTGTCTAATATATGTTATGCATAATGTGCACAACTGACTTAGTGGCAGGACACCTAGTCCGAAGTGTAAGACACTTCTCTACGCCTAATCTTGGTGGCGAACTAAGTCAATCAGGTGTGGCGTTGTTATAGTACAACTGCAAAGACTTCAAAGGAGGGTTTGACTCGATTAGAGTCGAGAGAGGTGGTTCACAAGATGAGAGAAGGACGGTTCACACCAAAGGTACGAAGGCAAGGTTGCTAGATTGCAAACGAAGCCAAGTCTGGCTTCTTACAGTGTAAAGTACAAGTATATATAGTGCTCAAGTCACAAAGACGAACACACAAAGACAGACATATGTAAATGTTGTTATCTAGGGTTTTCTTATCTGAAGCACAAGACAATAGAGGATAAACCACATATAGAACAAAGGGGACACACCAATGGAGTAACAAGGATAACAGAACCGAAGCAAAGGTAAGTGGCAACATACATGTGAAAGGACTGAAGCGTCCGGATCATAACATCACCCCCTCTTTAAGTCCATCTTCCCTAAGATGCTTCAGGGTCAATGAGATCGTAAATGTCGCTGTTCTGATTGTCAAAGGAGGGGGAGCGAGTGGTGGAGCGACACTGATGACGCTTGAGGAAATTGAAGGGGCCATATACCTTGCACTTCCTGCACTGCTCATACTTGGGGCAGTCAATCTCTTTGTGCACACCTTGAGAGAAGCACTTGCTACACCAAGATGAAACTTGAGGGGCAGGCCACAGGCAGTCATTGGGCCAGTGTTCTTGACTGCCACATTGCCAGCAATACTTTTGATGTCTTGGGCAATTGAAGGACAGGTGGTCATCGGCCTGGCAGCGAAAACACAATCTACCTCCTGTGTTCTTCTTCTGTTTCTTGCCCCTTCGTCGTCCTCTAGTGGCCTTGGTTGAGGAGGGAATGGAGCCTTCTGGTTCGTCGTGGAGGATGGGCATGGCACAGCAATGAGGGGGGGGAATGGTAACAGGGAATGGATGGGGTTCGTCTGGAGAGGGGGGAGGGTGAAGGGTCTGCCAGTGGTCTGAGATGCAAATGTATGCTTGTCCATCTTGTAAGTGTCGCCTAGTGCTGGTCAGCTGCATTTCTACTTCTAGTAGAAGCCTCTCCAAGGGTTCAGCGGACCTATAGATGTCCATTATTTGTGTCTGGAGGGCCTCTTTGTTGTGCAGGAGACGACGCGCTCTGTGAACTTCTGCTGTCAGTTTGAAGTCTTGTAAGTCCTCCAACACTTCTTGAACCTTGTCACGAAGGGGGGAGTCCTTGCTAAAGTTCTTCATCTGCTCCGCTGACAGTGTGACTGGGAGGAGGCCCAACGGGTCTTCGATGGGGAGGAGGTAGAGGGGGAGTCGATACAAAGGACAATCCTTGCCCATGGTACCTACCAGGGACTCTTTATCTTTGGCAAGCATTACATACTTGGTGTCTTTCTGGTTCTGGTGGGGATAGGGAGTGGAATCGTCAGGGATAAGGAATTTATGATATGGGTAGCCTCCCCAGGGTCCATTGGGTACGAAGGGAGGGCCTGGGTGGTCATCAGGAGAGGAGGGTTGGTTGTAATTGATGGGGAAGGTGTCCATAACGGGATCATTTATGATTCTAGTGAGCGCTGCATGAGCCGCTCTGATGTCTGGTGGGGAAGTGACGGATCTCTGGATTACTGGGGTAGTGGGACGAGTGAGGCCAGGAGGGGGCACAGTAGGTGCACGCAGCACCAAGCCTTGTTCAGTGACTCTGACGCTTGGAAGTTCTGGGAAGATGGGGGGTGGCGAGGGACTAGGGGATGGAAGGAGTATCGATGCCAGGGTCATGGGGGGAGCGTCCTCCATATCTTGGTCTTCACTAGGGAGGAGTGGCTCGGAGATGGTAGGGGATGGGGTTCCTCCTCGGCTGAAGTAGCCTCTTTCCATGGCACGTTCCACATAGGCTTCTACTGAAGAGGAGCGAGATGGCATAGTGGTGAGTGATGTGGGGGGTGTGGTTATAGTGGTGATGACACTTCCAACTTGTGTCTCTGGTCGTTTTAACCACTTCTTGGCTCCTTCACTTCTGGGGTTGCGTTCAAAGTGCTCCTGAATGAGGTCTGGGGTGTTCAAGTTCTTCTCAGGCTCCCAGCTGTTGTGTACTGCGGAGTATCCCTTCCATTGGATCAGGAACTGTAACTGAGATCGGTGGTACCTTGTGTCCAGAACTTTCTCCACTTCCCACTCTTGTTCTCCATCTCGGAGTTCTGGTGGAGGCTCTGGGAAGTTCTGTCCATGTATGGGAGTTTCTTTGTATGGCATGAGAAGCGACACATGGAATACTGGGTGGATCCTCCACTGCTTTGGGAGCTTAACTCCATAAGTAGTGGCAGAGATTCTTTTTGTGATGGGAAACGGTCCATATCTTTTTGGGGCTAACTTGAAACTGGGGTGTGTTGTCTTCAGGTTCCTAGTGTCTAGCCACACCTTTTCTCCTTCTTGATAAGGTTTGAAATGAGGGGAGTCTTTGTAGAGTGCCTGAGCATGTGTTATCGCTGCTTGGGCTGCTCTTCTAGCTTCTTGGATTTGTTCTAGACATTCTCTTGTTTCAGGCACTTGTGTGCTTCTCTTGGGTTGATGTATTCTCGGAATATATCCCAAGATCAACTCATATGGTGCCTTCTTTGTGGTTGCGCTTGGCCAGGAGTTGTGTGTGTATTGTGCTAGTGGCAATAACTCTGACCAGTTGTCCTGTTGGTGGTTGATAAACATCCTGAGGTACTGTTCTACCCATTGATTTGCTTGTTCAGACTGTCCATCTGTTTGGGGGTGATAAGCGGTGCTGATGTTTTGTTCTATGCCTAGATCTTCACATAGTCTTCTTGTGAATGTGGCAGTGAATCTAGGGTCTCTGTCGGAGATTACTCTTCTTGGGAGTCCGTAGTGGGGCAGTACTGTTTTGGCATATAGTTTTGCCACCCCTTCTGCGTCTATTGTCTCTTTGCAAGGAATGAAGAAGGCTGCTTTGGAACAGTCATGGTCAACTATTGTGAGAATTGTGTCATGGTCTTCTGATTCTGGCAATTTCGTAATAAAATCTAGGGTGATAGTCTCGAAAGGAAGTGCTTCAGACTTTGTCTTGATGGGGAAGAGTGGTGGTTTCGGGTTCCCAGGGAAAATTTTGTTTGATTGGCATGTGGTGCATCCTTGTACATATGAGGCGATGTCTTCTTTCATGTTTGGCCACCAGAAGTCTTGTGCTACTAGCCAGAGTGTCTTTATTATCCCAGGGTGTCCAGCTGTCTTGAGATCGTGGAAAAGGGAAATTACCCCCCTCCTTAGCGTGATGTTGTCCACAACCACAAGTTTGTTGTTCTTCCACCAGTGTTTTCCATTTTTCACGAGTTGAAAGGGGTGTGCCCACTCTTCCAGTGTGTCTTTGTGCTCTGTTTGGTGTGCCATGACGCAATCATCTATTCTGACAGAAAGGGCAGTGTTTGCAAATAGATCTGGCGATAGGACCACCACATCTTTGTTGTCCTCTTCTCCGTTCACATGGTCTGGTCATCTGAAGAAGGAGTCTGCATGGTTTTGAATACCTGGCTTGTGAACTAGTCAATAATTGTAGTCTGCCAGTCTTGGGATGTATCTAGCCACCCTTCTATTGATCCATTGAGGGTGCCTGTAGTATTCTAGGTTCTTGTGGTCCGTAAATAGTGTGATTTCGTGTGGTGACCCCATGAGGAGTGGTCGCCAATGTTCTAGTCCCCATAACACTGCTAGGAGTTCTCTATCGTGTATGTCATAGTTTCGCTCCACTGCATTGAAGGCTTTTGAGAAGTATCCTATAGCTTGTGATTTATTTCTGGAGTCTCTTTGCGTCAGGATGGCTCCAACTGCGAAGGCTGAGGCATCCACTTCCAATTCAAAGGGTTTGGTCATGTCTGGTTGGCCAAGCACTGGGTTGCTGCAGATGATTGTAATAAGTTTCTCCAGTGCTTCTGCTGCTTCCTTTGTCCATTTGAAGGGTCCTTCTGTCGTCTTTATTGTGTCTGAAATTGGTTTGGCAAGGTGTGCGAAGAAGGGGATAAAAGGGCGTTGATAACTCAGTGTCCCTAGTACACTTCTCACTTCTTTGAGGGTTTTGACCGTTCTGGGCCAATCTTTGAGTCCTTCGACCTTCTTAGGGTCTATCTTGATTTGGGATCCATCAATGATTATCCCCAAATAGCTTATCTTCCTTTGTTCAAAGACGCATTTGGACGCCTTAAGGAAATAAGACTCTTCTTTGCAGATTTCCAGTAGTGCATGGACAATCTGTCTGTGTCAATCTATGTTTTCCTCTGTTGCTATTAGGACGTCATCCATATACACAAAGAGTTCTTTGGGGTATTTGTCCATAAGGGGACGGAGAATTTGACTCATTGTTCTGGCAAATGTGGCTGGTGCATTGGTGAGACCAAATGTCATAACTCCACCTCTTACCACCACCATCTCCTTTGGAATTTGGCTGTGGTCCCGCATTTTCACTCTCAATCTTGGAGATAACGACTGGATTACCTCTCGACCTCCTCAATTTCTTTAGCCTAGAGCTCTATGGAGCAAGACAATCCAAATCACCCAAATCATCCACCTTCAACGCCATCGGGGCAACACGTTCCGTGGTCCACCCCAATCATTCCGCAATCGCCCCTTAACATGGGTGATCTCAACCAACATCTCGCAGCATCCATCAACGATGGCATCGAAGTCTTCGACGCCATTCAATCTACTCCCACTACATGGGACCCCACTCCCCTGGTTAGCTCTGTCCAAATGGAGCTTCAAGGGACTCCTACCGGACTTGAGCCTTCATCGGACGACATTATCAATCAACAAGGCGTTATTGTTGACAGGGAGGACAGCCGAATGGCTTCACCCGTCCAATACAGCGACGACGACAACAAGAGGGACTCCTCTGAGCCTTTGTGCCTGGGGGTCAAGCTTGGTCCCTCTTCACAGTCAAGCCTCCGCGCCGCTATAGTGCGGGCTGCGGAAATGGAGCGAGGCCGTTCCTTGAAACGCCTGCCCGAGAAAACGAGGCGGTTGATCGAAGAGACTTTCCGCACTAACACAGGTTTCGAACAGGGAGTGACGCTTCCAGAAGAACCTGAAACAATCAACGTACATTCAAGCTCCACCCCACGTGCATCCAGAGCGCGCAGCAAGGGTCGGGATCATTCGCGCAGTTCGGCCTGGACCCATCTCACTTATGAGTCTGGCTGTTCCGAAGAACTAGCCTATTTCCGGGAAGCTGTTCCGGTACCTACTAACATCGCAGATTTTTTCGGCGATATCGAGAAAGCAATCAAATGCCCTATGTTGGCACCACCCATTGACCTGTCGGACATGGAGGTCGAAGGGGATAAAGGTGACAAAGTTTACGGGGTAGGTTATAGCGCAGGCCAGAAGGAGGACTTGGCCGCTATGATCCAGGATCTACGCGAAGAGATTGGTCGGGACGTCTCCGAAGGAGCGAGTGGCTGGTCTGAATTTTACTTACGTGATATGATTAAGCTCAGGGTTGGATCATCCATTCCGGCTAACATCCAGGATTTCAACGACTCAATGGGGATGGTCTTGTCTGCGCTCGATGCCGGATTAGACGACGATCTCACCACTAAGGGGGTGACGCCCTCTTCATGGTTCAGGTTGTCAGCCGCCCTTCTTGCTGCAATGACCAGAGGAGTTTTACGCTCTGGAGGTCCGAAGGTCAAAGGAAGGGTCAAACTCGTTCCAGACGAAGATCATTTCCGAGTCGCACCGGGTTTGGGAATGCCCACCACAGAAGGGGGACGCATTATCGTAATGGCACGCCACCTTGCGGAGCTGTTCGAGCAGCACGAGAAAGGGGACAACTTACCCTTTGTCGAGTATTTCAACAACCTCCAAAAGGTAACACAGAAACACATTCAGAGGGCTGTCAAGTTGGCCGCCGTAGAAGCGTATCAAGAATCGACAGGTGACGCTGAAAAGATCCGAGAAATCGTCATGGACGACATGGCGGACCAGCTCATCAATCAGCTTAAAGACGACCCAGTAGCGCAAGCGGAAGTCGAACGCAAAGTACGCGAGCGTATGATGAAAAAACTCGAGGACGAGTGCATTGAGGATATTGACGAGTGGAGGACAGTATATCGGAAAGGACTTGCAGCAGCCCTCCGGGCCGAAGCTACTGGCACTGATATTCCCGTTCTGTATCACAGCCAAATTGTCAGGGAGTGCAGTGAAGAAATTCAAGCACAAGCAGATAAGAAGGCCGCCGAGATTAAAGAAAGTATTATCAAGGAGGAAGTTGAAAAGTATCTCCTTCTTCAAGAAACAGACAACGCAAGGGCCATCATTAGGCGTAAGTATTTGGAGAACATCGAGGATGCCCGACGCCAAGTCAGGGCGGAGATTGCCTCTGAAAAGAAAAACTGGGCAGTAGCGTATCGCGACTCGGTCCAACTAACATTTCTTAGGGAGAAAGCGGCATTGTTGGGCTACCAACTTTTCCGTAAAGATGAAGACGAAGAACGCGAGGGGCGCTCTTCCAAACGTGCAACCCAAGAAGGTAAACGTTCCCGATCCGCTTCACGAGCGGAGGACGTTACGCCTGACATCCCTGTTACGCCAGTAACCAAGCCGCGTAACTTGGATGGTAGTGTTACACCCCAAGCACGCAAAAACAAGAAGAAGAAAGGTGGACGGAAACTTGTTATCCCGAAACCTTTCTCTATTGCCGGAAGCGAGGCATCGTCGACCGAAGATGGGATGGATGAAGAACCCCTTCCTCCGCCCAACTTTAGTGCTGATACGTCTCCAGCTCCTGCACCAATTCAACCCATCTCGGTGCCGACCAATGTACGGGCTTCGCAGCAACCCTCCATGCCGGTACGGGACCCTGTCATGCTCCCGATCGACGCATCCTATGATGACTCGTTACGGGGAGTTTCTTCCTCCATTCACAATCCTGAAAATTCAATGGAAGACGACTCACCCTCTCCTCCCATTAATGACATGACTTGCGCGACCGCGACGTCTACTGCAGCCGTTAACGCGGCACCCGCAGTGGTGTTACCGGCCCTCCCAGCTATCCCGCTCTTACCTGGTCTTACCGAGCTTCTCAATGCCCTCCAGACCAATATTACAACTGCCTTCTCTAGCCAAATCTCAACACTCACGGATAGAATGAACCAACAAGACATCCGTATCAATAGCATTGTCACAAAGCCAAACGTGAGCAAAGGCAAAGGAGTGGCCAAGACTCGCGATACTCCTCCTCACCTCCCTTCCACTGCCGCTCCTGGTGTAAGGCCAGATGCCGCGGTGGCTCACCTTCCTAGCACGGCTGCTCCTGGTGTAAGGCCAGATGTGGCTGGGGCCACTAATCCCGCTCCCGGAGAACCGATGGGACCTCCTATTGGACCCCCTCCTCCCGCTAGCGCATCCTCATTACCAGCACGGAAGAACGGCCCGGTTCCAGTTCCTAGGAACGCAACCAGATGGGCTTCGATCGTGACGTCATCCACATACGCCGGACAAACTGCAGCTCGGGCTGGTGCCATCACCAATGCAAGCACGGTTGGTCATACGGTTGCCGGGGGAAAGAAAGCGGGAGGCACCCCTGCTTACCTTATTAACACAGAAATCACAGTCATGAGGGGGAAGGGTCTCAAGGATCCGAAGAAAGAGGAAGCTGTTCGCAACCTCTCCCCTAATCAGATCATTCAGTCGGTACGGAGCCAGATGGAGAAGCTGACGGCTTCCCCTCCCATGCTCATGTGCGGGCGATGGTCAACTAAGCCAGGATCTCTCAATTTTGTTTATGTTTTCTCGGGTTCCGTTCCGTTTAATATCATCTCTCAATACAGGAAAGCGTTGGTCGAACCGCTGGGGTGTGGAGATATCCTACCCAACCGCGGATGGACCTTCGCACAACTCCGAGGAGTACCCACCTCTGACGGAGGAGGGGTTATTCACTCACCCGACACACTCCTCCGAGAATTACGGCTTATGCCGTTTTTCGAAGATGCTATCTTTTGTTCCATGCCGCATTGGCAGGCGTCGGTTCACACTATTTCCACGGTTTCCACTTCGACTGTTCAAATTGTATACATTGACGAAGACGGGTCTAGAACGGCGGCTGCAAAAGCCCACGGGGTAGCCATGTTTGGCTTACGCGTCGGGTTCTTCACCACCGGGAACAGCCCCTTCGTTCAGCAATGTGGCAGATGCCATTTGATGGGTCATGTTTCGGGCAGTCCAGCCTGTAAACTTGCGCCCAACAGTGTCAAATGCTACATTTGCGGAGGAGCGCACATGGGGACGGAGCATGCGTTCCATTGCAAGGCTACCACTCACATTACAGCTGGCAAATGTAACTGCAGGTTTAAGTGTCTGATCTGCGGCGGGCCACATAACGCTAGGTCCCGTGACTGTCCGGTGAGGGGAGGCTTCAAACCCCCACCCTTGGTTGGTGTCGTTACTCCATCCTCTGACGGAGGAAAGGAGAAAGTGGTTTCGACGGATGCTCTAGGATTTAGTATGGTGGCGGGAAGCAAACCGAAACAGAGGAGGGGACGCGGAAAGGCAACGAGCGAAGAGAGCGGGGGAGCGACTGCTCAGGAAGTTATCTTCCCGGACAGCGTGGCCTCTATCTTGGAAACATTCGACGCCTTCCGGTCCTTAGCAGCGAAAGTCAGTGATGAAAACTCTCACAATGATTTTAATAGGGCATTACGTGAACTAGAGCAAGAATGGGGTTTCAATACGGCTGAACTCGATGGCTTAGTGTGTATCCAAACGCGCTTCGCTGTTAAGAATCGCCTCCCCCTATGTGCTCCCCAAGTTAAGGACGCTATCGCGAGGGATGTCATGAAGGACACGCGTAACGGCATCATACAGATCCAGACCGCTCTCAAAGAGTTCGAGGAAAAATGGGGCGGGTTCTCGCCCATGAAGTATCTCATGACGACTCTCAAGAACAAACGGTTCGCTTCTGATGACGAGATCAAACTCTTCAATGAGCAACGGAAATCAGCAGGGGACAAGGCTCGGGAAGTTCAGGATGCGGTAGTATTCGTGGGCAACCTGGCGGCGTCCCTTTACGAAAACAACGAAGTCGGTCGCAAAATCTCGGATGACGAAGCGGAGACTCTCGTCATTATGCACGATCTCCATATTCAACCAGCTGATGGAACTGGCGTCGGCCCACGCGCTGCCATTGTCATCAAAGACTACCTCAAGCATCCGTTGGCTCTGCTCAACGCTACAAAGACGCGCAACGTTCATGCATAGTACGTCAATATTATCCACCAATATGAGACGGCGCAACGCGATGATGCATGTGCTACTCGAAACGAACACGGACGACGATATCTTATGCGTTCAAGAGCCTTGGTTTGGGAAGATCGGAACAGCAAGAGAAGACAATTCGAGATATGGACGGGAAGTTTTCGGTGGTGCGAGCCACCAGAATTGGACCTTACTTTACCCTCACTTTACTGACAATTTACGTGCTAAGGTGATGATCTACGTACGGAAACATAGTCGGACAGGTTCGAAACGACGGTTACACCCGCTAAAGGCGGTTCCGCGTTACGATCTGGCTAGACACAACTGCATACAAGTCGTGGACTTTCATATAGCTCGGGACTCGTTACGCATTATTAACTTTTATAACGACAGTGGAGGACGTTACAGCGCTACAAACATTACTTTCTTTTGACCTTGATCCACAGATTCCCGACCATATTGGTTGGAGACTTCAACTTGCATTCCCCGCGGTGGTCGCCCCGAGATTGGGCGCCTTCACCACGGATCGCGACGTTCGAAGCAATGGGCCGCCACTCAGACACTCGAGCTCGCCACGATCCCTGGGGAGGTCACGCGGAGAGGGACCGAGGAGGAACACCCAAGCACAGTTGGACCTTACATGGCACAACTGTGCGGCGGTGGCCTCCCTTGCCCTTACTCCCCCGGTCACTGACTGGGAAGCATCGTTGGGTTTGGACCATGCAGGAATCCTGCTCTCTGTGGCTCCTTGAGGGCTTCTTCCTCGGAGCGAAACAGGCGGTGCGGACTGCATGGGACTTCACGCTACAAGGAGAAGATGAAACGGAGGCTTGGCTGGATGAAGTCACGCGCGGCCTCCCTTACCTTAACACCATATGGGACTCACCGGCATCCATCGAAAGAGCAGCGGAAAAGATCCAAACTGCGCTCGTCGAAGCCTGTGACAAGACTTTCAAAAAGAAGTTACCTTCGAAAGCGCGAAGTAATCGTTGGTGGAACGAGGAATGCCAAGAAGCAGTTAACGCGCTCCGTTCCTTACCACCAGGAGACAACCCGGAACTGACGGGAGGCGGCAAAGCGTCTCAAGAAAATCACGAAGAAGGCCAAGAGGGATTATTACGAAGACATTGTCACCAAGCGCGACATCTGGGAAGTAGCTCAATGGCGACACGGGCGGCGACTCGCGGGGATCCCCGCTTTGAGACTCGCCTCAGGTATCCTCTCTTTTGATCAAAAGGAGATAGCTGCAACCCTCAACGCCAAGTTCTTTGTGGACGAACTTGATGAAATCGAGATCGCGCAGACATCGGACCCGCCACCTTGTGAAGAAAGGGAGTGGGACCCGGTTAACGAAGAAGAAGTCGAAGTTCTCTTCCAAAAATGCTCCAACGTCTCCGCTCCTGGTAATTCTGGCGTCACATGGGAGATAATCAAGAAATCGTGGGAAAGGATGAAGGAGGTTCTCGTAGCCCTCTTCAATGCATGCCTTCGCACAGGATATCACCCGCGCATATGGAAGAAGGCCACTGTGGTGGTAATCCCGAAGCCCGGCAAAGATGACTACTTGGCCGCTAAATCATATCGCCCCATTTCACTAATCGAATGCCTTAGCAAGCTTCTAGAGAAGATTGTAGCCAAGCGCTTTCTCTATGAAGCAGACAAGTTCAAATTACTACCCACTACGCAATTCGGCACTAGGAGCTTTTCGTGCACACTAGACGCTGGCTTAACACTCTGTCACGACGCTCAACTTCAGCTTAGGCTTGGACGAAAGTGTGGTGCGCTCCTATTCGACATCTCAGGCTTTTTCGATCACGTCCATCGTGGGAGATTGATCCACGTACTGCGCAACCTCGGTTTCCCCGAGTCGATCGCGATGTGGGTGGACTCCTTTTTGGAAGGTCGAAAGGTCTCTCTGGCATTCAATAGCCAACTAGGAGGAGGAAAGGGACCAGCCTATTGGTACACCTCAGGGCTCTCCGCTTTCCCCTATTCTCTTCCGCTCTTTATACGTCACCATTACTTAAACTTCTCCCTCCCACTGACAGGCACCACTCTTGGTATGTATGTTGATGACGGTCTTATCTTTGCTTACGGCAGGGATTGGACTGAAGTCGATGAACGCATCCGGATGAGGTACGCACAGTGCGAACTTTGGCTCAAGGCCTCGAACCTTTTCATAGAACCATCCAAGACCGAATTACTGTACTTTCGTACACCACGGGCTCGCCTCCATAACAGCCCACCCACCTTCCTTTATCTTACTGACATTTTACGCAACACCTACTATACAGTTCATCCATCCGCCACCGTACGGTACTTGGGCTTCTTCATTAACCATAAATTCGACTGGGGACCGCACGTGAACACGATGTGTAATTGGGCACGAGCGTCCCTCAAGTCTTTACAGATGCTCGGTAACTCCATCCGGGGGATATCCACGGCCAGCTGGCGACTTGTGTTCAACGCGGTCTGCCTGCCTGTGCTGTCGTACGGATGTCAACTCTGGATGACGTCTCCAAAGCGCAAGACACTCATCAACCAAGTACAGAAGGTAATGAATGAGGGGGTGAAAGTGGTGGCTGGTGCATTTCGCACGGCCCCACGGGAACCCCTTCATGAGATTCTTCGCATCTTACCAGCGAGACTATACTTGGAGAAACTCACGGAGACTTCTTCCTACAGACTGACCCGCGTTCCCCGTACGTCACAGCTCCTGACCCGTCTGGGAAGGGAATGGACGGATGCGGTCCAGAGTGGCCCGGACAGCAGCAATGTTGGACCGGTACAAGTCAGTGCACAAGCGGGCCGGTCTGGAGGCCTGCCACAGCGCCCTACTGCCTTAGAGGCTCTCGGTGCACGGGTTGACCCTCGTTGTCCCCGGACCGACGTCACGGCATTCGCACCCTGGGAGGTTCCCAACTGGGGTCCGTTTGTCGTGTTCAAGGGATTGGATAGACCCAAGGACCGGAAAAAGTGGGTGGATGAGCTTTACGGCTCTTCTGCTTCCTCTAGTACGGCATTAATCTACCTTGCCGGAACGGTTTCCAATCGGGGCCGGGACGACAATAAGCAAGTCGGCGCCACCGCCGCTTGTTTCACTATTGGGGGGGTACAGTACGTCCAGAAATGGTGTATGGGTACCGAAGTGGAGCAGTCTGACGTCAGCTTATTTGCGGTCAGCAAATCGGTGGAGTTCTTCTGCCGCAAGTTCAATCATGGGGTCGCGCCCAAGGATGTGTACGTTCTTAGTTCAGATCTTAGCGCTCTACAGAGGATCACGCGTTTCCGCGGTACCAATAATCAGAAGGAGCTACGTACGTTCCACCTATCACTTACTGAATTCTTTGCTGTACCCAGGGACACTAGGATTCATCTAGTGTGGTCACCCATCAAGCGAGCACGCACGCAATCAACCCTCGCCCGGAAAGCCGCCTTGGATTGTTGCACCACTACCCCCTCCCCCTCCCTTGTCAGCGTGCAGTCTGCCGCTTTCAACAAACTCCGCGCCCGTCGGCTTTTACCAACTGGACTACTGACTGGATTTGAGACCACCGACAAAAACGTGGTTAAGACTCTGTCGCGTATTCCTACACCCTTACCCACCCACCTGATGGCCGGAATCACCCGCTGTTCTTAGCGGCGAAACCACCCCTTCCAAAAGAAGCTGAGAAGTGTGACTTTCGTGTCACTCGTCGTACTCACTGCACGGCACTTCAAATGGCTTTACGACATTCATTTACTTCCGAGTATACCCGCAAACATCGTCCCGACCTACCTCCGGAGGCTTCGGCTTGTCCCTGTGGACTCCCGGAACGTACGGTCCGACATTTACTTTATGACTGTCCTCGCTTTGTTCAGGCGTGACGGTCTTTCAATATCCGAACAAACCGACTTCCCTTCACGCAGATCAAAATGTGGCAAATGAAGGAGAAAGACTTATTTGGAGGGGAGCACTGCAAGTGGTTGCTCATTTTCCTGCAACGTTCCAAGGCTGGTTCAAGACCGGAGACCGGGGAGATCCCGTTTGATCCGGGTTGATGCGCGTTCTTTCTGACTCGTGACCCCGTTACGGCGGCCCACGCATTTTACATAAAAACAGACTTCAGTCATACCATGGACTTTACTATACGTGTTTCAGACTTTCTTTACGACGGTTTCCTTTGGAAGGTGCCACCTCTTACGATTAGTTCCCTATGGGCGCGAACTCCAGCTACATACGACTCTCAAATTTGTCTACTTAGTGGATGAGACCGGTCTTGTATTATTATACTGTCCCGGAATAAAATGGTTCCAAAAAAAAAAAAAAAAAAAAAAAAAAAAACAATCACAATAAGTAACAACATGAATAGAAAGGCAATAAACGCAATGGCAATTTGATCACACCAAGTCGGAGATGAAATGTTTGCAGGAAGTACCGCTGGCAATTCCTTTGAAGAGACTAGGGCCTTGAAATTGGATTCAGAACGTGTTCCGTAATAATCTGCACCACATACACCTTCTCTGGTTGATAACGCCACACTTTCAATTCGTATGGAGCTCGACCCTGATGAAGCCGTAACTACTATGCATCGATTGCCAGAATCAGCAAAAGCCTACATTTAAGAGTAACCAACCAATTCATACCATTGCTGTAAGACTTACCTCAACGACCTGTATTTGTTGGCCATGAGCTGCAACGCGTCAACGATATGCTCATTTAGTCAAAGGTGGACGCTTACCTCCATGATGAATCTTGCTAACCAGTTGACCACTGATTCGGTTGAACACTCGAGCGAAGCCATCATCACCACCTGCAACAATGAGATTCCATGATGGTAGCGTCTTGGTTTGAAGAATACAATTCTTCTCGATGGGGTGAGTAAACGTCTGAACCTTTTCCATGCTCGGAAATCGATATTCGTCAATGCCATCTTTGAGATTGGATACAAGCAAGAGCTTGCCGTCGTGGTTTGGAGCCGCATAGCCACTGTTTGTAACTGAGAACATGACCAAATGAGAAATATTGGGGGTCGTACATCCGAGTGTTCAACCTTTTCGACCACCTCTTCTCCCAAGGGTTTATCGAATAGCATAAACTGTGATACTTGAGCCTATAAGAGAACAAGTGAATACGCCCACGTACCACTCGTGAGTATCTAGATAGTACATGACAAGGCTTGCCCCATTGTCGCAAAATTGAACACATTTGCCATATCCCTCACACTCAAAAGGCGATGAAAGGACCGGGGCCAAATTTCTCCCTTTGATTTTCCACAACTGAGTCGAAGCTGCGCAGATAGAAGCAATCCGGTCGTGGATTGGGTCGTACACGATACCCTCAACAGCCCCCTTCCCTCCTGATACGCCGATGTCATCACTGTACGACTAAGCACAATGGAGATAAGATCAAGTCAGGCCGCTCAAGTGATTCTGATTACCTTTCCGCTTTCACTCCAAAAGAGGTGGAGATCTCCACTGGCGAATCCGACCACAAAGCGGCTGTTGTCATGACTCGCCCAAGATACAGCCGTGGCTGGGCCATTGAAAGGCCGTTCCACTGCGAAAAGCTTCTCACCAGAAGCAACAGACCAAACGATCGTCTTAGAATCGTCACCTAACCATTTCCTTAGCGAAAAAGCGTGAGGTGAGGAGACGATGAGAGAACACACCAACGCTTATTAAACGGGTCCTGTCCGGGCTGATAGCGAGATGATTGATTGCTTTCGTATGGCAACGAAGAGTATTCTGAAGAGTGAACTCTACAGTATCAGAGCACGGAGATGGTGACATTTCTTGATAGCGCGATGGGCTTCTCATCAGGAGAAGCCAGCGATTTTTAACATCTTACGTTGCGCTAGCGCGGCGAGCAGTGGGTTGGTTTGGTATTCTTAATTTGAAACATAGGTATCGAGACAATTAACAAGAACGCGTTTTCGATCGCAGTCACAAGACAAAACAGCCCAAGAAACAGCCTCAGGGTTATAACAAAACGAACACCAACAACTAAATTAGACCTGATTTCCTAGTCAGCAGAAATGGAGCGCGTGAGACAGCGGTTCAACGATGAAACGTAATGGAGCCAAAAAGTAGGACCGAGCAAGGACGGCGCGGTGCATATAAACCTGAGGGCTACACGGCCGAAGGAGACGTCACGTGTATCTCCTTCGGCCGTGTAGGTGCGTGTGATATCAGTGCGGGAAAACCCGGTCATACGCTTGGTTTCTTCGTTCGTCGTTGTCGTTGTGTGATCGTTGTGTGTGATTACTGCTGCCAGGCTTAACAGTAATGTGACGAATAAATGTTGCGGTAGACACAACAGAAAAACTTTTAGGATTTGTGAGTGTTCTTTTGTCCCACTGGTGGCCTTTGTCTGAATCGCTCGGTTGGGCGGGGACCTGATGGCCAAGGAAACTGTAACAGCGCTGGAATGGAGCGATAGGCGGGGAATTAAGCTAGAGAGGTACTCCTTTGATTCGAGCAGGTGTCGGTCTCCATCATTACGCACTTGTCCGGGATCGTCACACAATTAATCATTCAAATCCCACCGCCGTCGGCTGCAGATGCATCTCGTTGCCCAAGTGATACTAACCTTACTCTGCCGGTCTCACGCGTGCGCACTCTGCCCCTCCATTCTCGCCTATGGTCGTGCGGGCGGCAGATATCAGCGAGGAGGTCATTGCACACTTTGAACAAATAATTTATCTAAGTCCTATCCACTGTTGTATTGCAGACAATTCCCGCCGCTGAAGCTACTTGACATTGCTCTCTAGATCTTACGTGTATACCGCACGCCGACCAATTGTATTGGTCCAGTTACCCCCCAGCGTTCCTAAGTGGGGAGCCTGCCATAGTCTTCGAGATACGGTTGGTGGTCACTACAAGATGAAAAGCTCAAGAAACGAGGGTATTTACGTGGTCGTATCCCCATAATCTCACCTCCAAATGTTGGATTTCTTGCCTTGCGACGTACTGCTAAGGGGACTTCTTACCATTTTCCCTGAAGTTGATGCCACGCGTCCCTCTATCCATGAATTCCTATCTTTGCGACTCTTTCCCCTGTTTCATACGACTGGTCTCGACTCCCGCACGCCTTGTACGTCATGGACAGCTTTATCTTTGTTTTCTTTGTCATTGTTCCCCTTGACGTCACCTTACACTCAGACCCCTCACACATCTGCCTTCATGGACAGCTTCGCTTCATTATCTCTGACTTCCTTTCACACCTGACGTCCCTTGTGACCCCTTCTTGATTGATAGGCATTGCGCCCCTACTATACATTGATTGTTGCTTCTATGATACGTTCTGTGATGACCCATGACTGACTACTATACGCCATGCATTGGCTGCCACTTGGTACTCTGACCACCGCGTGTCACTGATAGTTGACCCAGACCCTTGTCTTATCTTTGATGCCATACGATACCTGTCGCGCCCATGTGTTCCTCATGGCGCCATCTGTTTACCTACTATGTTGCCCTGTTGTTGTCTCTTTGGGCATGTACTAGTATATAGGTCGTAGTCGGACTGGCTTGTACAGCAGTTCTGACTTCTTGTGAAATACCACATCAGTACTCACGAACCCGTCCTTGACTTGCCTTTGCGCTTAAGTCCTTCGCTCGCCTTCGTGCCTGAGCATTCGCCTTCTCTGACTAAGGTCGATAAAGCTTTCAAAGCTAGAACGACTCTTATTCATCACCGAACTGAGTCCTAACCCGACTCGCTCTACTAGAACCCCTGACAGTTGACTTGAAGTACACGTCGTACTTAACGCCCCTGTGGTGGCGTTACATTAAGTCAGAACTCTTTCATCGTGGCATCATCCAGCCGAAGCAGAACCAAGTTTAGCCCCGAGTATATCGAACTCCTTCATAGTGACGAACTCTCAGACAAAGTCAAAGGATCGGCTGTCTGGAGAGAAAGTCAAGAGTACTCGGGATACTACATCTTCGAACCAAAAGAAAACGTCTACAAGCCCATCCACTACTTGGAAGACAAACGACTTTGGGCTTTTATCGAGTATTCCAAAACTGAAGGACAGTGGTACACGTTCAGACCTGTACCCAACGACCTAGGAGTAGGACCATTTGCGTCAAAAGGAGTAGGGCTTGACACGGACCAACCAGACTCTCCCAGTATCCCAGTACCTGTAACCAATTTACCAGCGTCATCGTTCCCGATGTCACAAAGTCAAGCAAGCACCACTCTTACAGCAACCGGAGGAGGAGCCCCCGCTTCCGGGGGGGTCCAGCGCCCGGAGGAGGAGTCCCCGCTTCCAGGGGAGGTCCAGCGCCCGGAGGAGGAGTCCCCGCTTCTGGGGGAGGACCACCGCCTGGAGGAGGAGCCCCGGGCGGTGGCGGTGGCGGTGGCGGTGGCGGTGGCGGTGGCGGTGGCGGTGGCGGTGGCGCTGCCCCTGCCCCGATCGCGCCTGCACCAGGAGGCCATGGACGATTGGGAGGGAATCCACCCCCGCAATTTGATGGTAATAGGGAACAGAGCAAAGCGTTCCTTAGAGCCTTCACATTGTACAGAGGAATGAACCCCAACGTGGACCAGTTAGCCATCCCTTATCAAAGAGCTATGACGTTCCTCTCCTATATTAGAGGACCGTTGGTAGATGATTGGGTCGACGAACAAGCGCAGTGGTTGGAAGGACAGGTTAACAATGGAGTGCTCCATCATGAAAACAACTTGTGGGACACGATTCATACGCGCTTCATCCAGGCCTACACCGACACTGCTGAACAAACTAAAGCGCGCAAAGCACTCCCAAGCCTCACAATGAAGGGAGAAGACATTGATTCGTACATCGCGCAGTTCCAGAACCTCGCCGGAAAGGCGGGGTATAATCTCGACGACCCCATTACACTTGATATGTTCCAAGACGGATTGCCGAACGCATTAGTCGTTAACGCTGTACGATTCCAACATCCTATTAACTGGGAACAGTGGAAAGATGCCGCAAGGCTGCAACAGGCCGAGTACCTTGTCCTCAAGGAGCGACTCGGGAAAGGAGGAAAGCCGCGAAAAAGGGGAACTCAGTCACGAGAACAATGGGTACAAGCCCTTAGCAAAACACGAGACCCCAACGCCATGGACGTTGGACGAGCTCGAGCCAATGTCACCATCACAGACGCTGACAAGCTCCAGCTTCAAAAGGATGGCAAATGTTTTAGGTGCCGTGAGAAGGGGCATATCGTGCGTAACTGTCCACAAAAGGGCGCGCGCGCGGCTTTATCCACAACCACCTTATCGACTCCCGCGACTACAAGTGTACCAACTCCCGCCATCTCTTCTGTCACCATACAGTCTAATCGCGTACTTTCGGTTGAAGAACAGGCGGATGCTCAGATCGCAGCGATGAAGGCACAAAGCCAAGAAGTGCGCGATTTGATGGTAGAAAAACTATTCGGAAGAGAGGATTTTCCCGACGCTTGAACCCGGCGGCCTGGGCTAGAGCACTCAACCTTAACGTGTACCATAGCAGATATCGATCAATGAGAGTCCCAGTCTTGTTCAAATCTGCGCACGCGACGGCCAAAAGACAAGTTTTGATAGACTCAGGAGCAACAGACAATTTTATTTGTTCAGCCTTACTCAAACGACTTCAAATCTCGACACGAACTGCCGCTAATTCCATCAGAATATGGAATGTAGACGGAACTCATAACCAAGACGGCGCCATCACACAATACGCCGACCTTGTGGTGCGAACCGGAAAGGAGGAAAAGACACTTCGTTTCCTGGTTACAAATTTAGGAAAAGACGAAGTGATCCTGGGATACCCATGGTTCACAGTGTTCGAACCAAAAATTAGATGGGGGGATGCTACGCTTGATGAAGAATGGCAACCAGTTGTCATCACTAGCCTGCACTTGTCAGACGAAGCCACGCCTATGGAAGCTTCCATTCGGGCGTTGGAGACGTATGAACTTGACGAGGAGGCATGGGAACAAGTTGATGGACGAGGAGCAAGAGCCCCATATCGCGTGGCTACGAAAAACCACTACGGCATCAGAATTAGCGCAACGAGAAGCAATGAAGAAAACCCCAGCGTACATTTGAAGGATATGGTACCCGAAGAATACCGACGACATGCCAAAGTATTCTCGGAAGAAGCCTCTAACCGCTTTCCCCCTGCACGAGCATGGGACCACGCTATTGATCTATTGCCAAACGCCCCAGCCACATTAGACTGTAAAGTCTATCCGTTAACGCAGAACGAAGGGGTAGCACTCACCGCCTTCCTTACCGAACAACTAGAAAAGGGGTACATTCGAGCGTCGAAGTCACCCTACGCATCCTCTTTCTTCTTCATAAAAAAGAAGGACGGAAAGCTGTGGCCAGTCCAAGACTATCGACGCCTCAACGACATCACTGTACGAAACCAATACCCCCTTCCTCTAATCCCCGAACTTATTGATCGAATACGGGGAGCGCGCCTATATTCAAAGCTGGATATTCGTTGGGGGTACAACAACGTTCGTATTAAAGAAGGCGACGAATGGAAGGCGGCGTTCAAAACTAATCAAGGGCTTTTCGAACCCTTAGTTATGTACTTCGGACTCACCAATTCCCCATCAACATTCCAAGCAATGATGGATGACCTCTTTCGAACTCTGGTACAAACAGGAGAGGTAATCGTCTATATGGACGATATCCTAATTGCTACCACCGACGACTTACCACATCATCGAGCCGTACTACACGAGGTGTTAAGGATCTGTGAAGAACAGGACCTTTACGTCAAACCAGAAAAGTGTGTATTCGAGGTGCACCAAGTGGAATACCTAGGACTTATAATCGGACACGGAACCATTCAGATGGATCCGGTCAAGGTCCGAGGTATCCAAGAATGGCAACCGCCGAAGAACCTCAAGGAAGTACGAGCCTTTTTGGGCTTTTGTAATTTCTACCGAAGATTCATTCGAGGATTCTCCGCAAAGGCACAGCCACTTCATGATCTAACAAAAAAGGAAATGGGGTGGCAATGGGGACAAAAACAACAAGACGCATTCGACGCCATCAAGCAATGTATCGGTGATGAACCGGTGCTTCTTTTTCCCGACTTGGAAAAGCCGTTCGAACTAGAAGTAGACGCATCAAATGTCGCAATAGGGGCTGTACTAAATCAAATAGGCCCGGACAAAAAACTACACCCAGTAGCGTTTCACTCTGAATCGCTAAGCCAAGCGGAGCGCAATTATGACATCTATGACCGAGAACTGCTGGCAATAGTAAAGGCGTTACGGGCTTGGAGAACGTACTTGGCGGGATCCCCTCACAAAATCATCATTCACACCGACCACGCCAATCTCCAATACTGGAAGGAGCCAAGGAAGATCAGTAGACGAGTCGCGCGCGAATTCCTGGAGTTATCAGAATATGATTTTATTTTAAAACATATCCCAGGATGCCGCAATAGTCGTGCGGACGCCTTATCCCGACGGCCTGATCATGGAACAGGGGAAGGAGATAATAATGATATTATTGTCCTTCCCGCTGACCGGTTCGCACGCGCAGTGGAGGTGTCTATGCACGATATGGACATCTGGACTCAAATCTCACAAAACCTCGACGAGAAAGACGTTCTACGTTGGGTAGAACCGTACAATTTGAAGAAGTTGAATGGCTTTATGGTGGAAAGGAGAGGCCCTTGTCGTTGTCGGGGACAACGACCTTAAGCGGGGGGTAATCACCTTTTTCCACGACACTCCTAGCATGGGACATCCGGGAATTGCCAACACTTATGAACTATTACGGCGAGACTACTGGTGGCCCAACATGCGGAAAGATGTAGAGGAGTACGTCAAAGGATGCGCAACGTGTCAAGCCAACAAAATAAATCCTCATCGACAAAAGCCGCATTTATTCCCTATAACCACAGACCCAGATGCGGAACCCTTTGAAGTCGTCTCTATGGACTTTATCACAAAACTACCCCCGTCAAAGGGGTACGACTCCATCCTTACCATCACCGACCATGATTGTTCAAAGGCAGCGATCTTTATACCCTGCAACGAGTCGATATCTGTGGAAGGAGTGGCTGCAGCTATACCTCCAACATGTCTATCCCCACTATGGCATCCCGCGAAAGCTCATCACGGACCGGGATCCTCGATTCACGTCAGCCTTTATGAAGGGACTGTGTGCGACCCTGGGTATCCGTCAAAATATTTCGTCGGCCTATCACCCTCAAACGGATGGCCAGTCAGAACGAACAAACCAATGGCTCGAACAGTATCTTCGCCACTGGAGCAACGTACAACAAGACAATTGGGCGGAGGCATTGCCCGTGGCACAATTCGCTCATAATTCATGGCCAAACGCGACTACGAAGCACTCTCCGTTTTCCCTCATTATGGGTTGGGAACCGCGAACGACGTGGACCCCAAAACCCACGACATCCCCATCAGTAGATCAACGTCTGGAAGAAATGGTCATCAGACGGCAGCACGCGCAAGATTGCATCAAACACGCGCAACAACTGATGGCGAATAGAGGAAGAACCCGCTTTATCCCCCTATCAAGAAGGCGCTCAAGTATGGCTAGAAGGGACGAATCTTCGGACCTTTTACCCTACCGCAAAGTTAGCACCAAAAAGATATGGTCCATTCCGAATCAAGAAGGCCTTATCAGAAGTTTCCTATGAGCTGGAGTTGCCGAAGGCTTGGAAGATTCACCCCGTGTTTCACGCAAACCTTCTTACGCCATATAAGGAGACGGAACTACATGGGGAAAACTTCGCGCGGCCTCCACCTGACCTTATCGAAGGAGAAGAGGAATTCGAAGTAGAGCGCATCCTGCAATCAAGGTTGTATGGCCGAGGGCGCAAACTTCAATTCCTAGTTCAGTGGAAGGGTTTTCCCATGAGTGACAGTTCGTGGGAGCCCTTGGAAAATGTACGACACTCAGCTGATCTTATCGCCGACTTCTATCGGCAACATCCTACCGCCGAAGGGGCTGGACGAAAGATATAAACAGGGAGACCACCAACCAAGATACGCATGATGGCCTCACCCTCTATCATATCCACTCCCATCATCTCCACCATCGCGAACTTTGCTCTCTACCTTTTGGATAAAGGACTTTCCACTCATTCACTTATCACGATGATCCCTCCTTGCTACTGGACGAAAGTATGACCCACAGAACAAAGGAAGCTCTTTGAGAGCAAAAGAGACGTCGTCTTTAGCCTGGACTACTCCCCATCGCCTTCATCGTCCTCATCCACCCCCACATCTGTCATGTCTCCTCTCGACATCCTCGAACTTGAATCCGCTATCCTTGCCCTCTTCATTACCACTGCCGTCGACTCTCTCACCACCGCCAACGATCACCGCAAGCATCGCCATTTGGATCCACAAGCGGTCGTTCCCACCAAAGCCCCCTCTATCTGCAACACCCCATCTGATAACGACGATCCATGGGCATCGCCGCCCCGGGTTGAAGATCAGAAGAAGCCATATCGAAAGATATGGGGCTATGGAGCGAAGGACGAGTACGTTTTCACTTGGATTACTTGGGATGGACGTTGGTTATGTGAAGAACCCACTGAGGAGGAGGAGAAGTACCTGCGCGCCACCTGGAAGAAGTCCGGTCCCCCTATCCCAGTCGATCGCGTCGACTGATGGTCTGCCATGCTAGGGGCTAGCATGGGTCAGATGGGGGGGTAATGTTACGATTTCTTGCCTTGCGACGTACTGCTAAGGGGACTTCTTACCATTTTCCCTGAAGTTGACGCCACGCGTCCCTCTATCCATGAATTCCTATCTTTGCGACTCTTTCCCCTGTTTCATACGACCTGTCTCGACTCCCGCACGCCTTGTACGTCATGGACAGCTTTATCTTTGTTTTCTTTGTCATTGTTCCCCTTGACGTCACCTTACACTCAGACCCCTCACACATCTGCCTTCATGGACAGCTTCGCTCATTATCTCTGACTTCCTTTCACACCTGACGTCCCTTGTGACCCCTTCTTGATTGATAGGCATTGCACCCCTTACTATACATTGATTGTTGCTTTCTATGATACGTTCTGTGATGACCCATGACTGACTACTATACGCCATGCATTGGCTGCCACTTGGTCCTCTGACCACCGCGTGTCACTGATAGTTGACCCAGACCCTTGTCTTATCTCTGATGCCATACGATACCTGTCGCGCCCATGTGTTCCTCATGGCGCCATCTGTTTACCTACTATGTTGCCCTGTTGTTGTCTCTTTGGGCATTGTACTAGTATATAGGTCATAGTCGGACTGGCTTGTACAGCAGTTCTGACTTCTTGTGTAAATACCACATCAGTACTCACGAAACCCGTCCTTGACTTGCCTTTGCGCTTAAGTCCCTTCGCTCGCCTTCGTGCCTGAGCATTCGCCTTCTCTGACTAAGGTCGATAAAGCTTTCAAAGCTAGAACGACTCTTATTCATCACCGAACTGAGTCCTAACCCGACTCGCTCTACTAGAACCCCTGACAGTTGACTTGAAGTACACGTCGTACTTAACGCCCCTGTGGTGGCGTTACACCTCCAAATGTCGGATCAGCGAAGCATGCGTTCGCACCCTTCGTCTCGCTCACCCTTAGACTCCCAGAACGGCATTGGTATCATCGATCTCCGCAAAGCCACGGCAACACTCCCACTCTTGCCCTTCCTATCCCGAGTCTGCGCGTATCTCTCCCTATCACGAGAGATCCTCAATGTTATCTACCATCTCGGCCGCTTTCCCTTGGCAACTCCAAGGGGACTTGGGAAGGCCGTCGCTCGCCTCCTCCATTGTGTCTTCATATTCACCATTTCAATACAGTTCATTCTATCTGGCATATCAGGAGTTACCTCGCACCTGGCGTCGCAGGCACACACCGTGGCTCGAAACACACACTCAATCACGTTAGCTGTATGTGCCCTTCCTTTACCCTTCAAGAACCTATACTGCGCGGGAGTCAGCGATGGACCGCTATCTCCGCTCGGCCTTAATGTGGAACATTCTTTGTCATGGCATCCATTTCTTATCAACGAGGACATACACGGCCCCGCAGTTGACTTTGCCATCCGCAAAGCAGCCAACGCCACCTCCGTTGTCCTGGCGCTCGTACGAGCAAGTGACCTCACTCGACGTCATGAGCTGTCAGATAAACTCAAGGACTTTCTTCAACGTGCCTGGGCGTCAGAACTTTCCTCCGGATCTCACGTCGCCCTTGTCAAGACTGTGATCGACGAGTAAGTCCATACAGTTCGAAAAAACCCGCCTCTTGACGGTGACTGTATTAGGATGTTGCTCGAACACGATGCTATCTTCGCCAAATTGCGAGATGACTTGCATCCAGGCTTGTTATCGAGACTGGTGGCATTCAATTGGGCCCACCGTTCCAAACAGGCTATTTTGGAAGCACTCGCTCTCGTCGGGGATGCCACAACCACCCATGCACGTCGCCTTGTCCTGCATGGTGAGTCCGTATATCATGACCTCCGCTGCCTGGAGTCTATCGCCCTGGAGATATCGGGTCTGTTGGCTGCTGAAGGCGCGGCTGTAAAGCGGAAGAAAGAAGAAATAAACTCCAAGATGTTGACCTTTTTCGGTAGACACCGCGGTGCGCTACGCATCTTAGAAGGTCAAGGCGCCGATTTGCACTGCATCAATAGTCTCTGGAGAGAGGCAAGGGACTCGTTGTCTTTAGGTATTCATGCGTTCAATGGCGTGCGGAGCGACCTCACGGCTCTCAGTGAACACCAAACTGGCCCCAAGACTGCACGCTTGCATGTTCCCGTTGGCAAACAGGACAACAATTTTAAAGGATGGGTGAGGAGGATAGAGGCCCGGCGCGTCTTAATGCCAGCTCAAGTGACTTGAAGGTACAATACTCCCGTCCAACGTGATTTCGTCTTGTCTAATACCTACTTTTGTTCCAGGTGTATGGCTGTTAGAGTATATCATATGTATATAACACCCGAACGTGTGTGGAACTGAGCCATTCGATCACTAGCGACTTGTAGCTCCAACTGGTTAGGTTCAGAAGCGTATTATATGATTACAGTGGACTTAATAGGTTGTACAATGTACAATAACGAGGACCAAAGCACGTGGACACTAGAATGTTAACAAAACAATACCCAAGCAAAACAACTTGCGCAGATCGCGAAGCCACCGGGCGCTACCTAAAAAGGAAGTAGTTCAAATTGTAGCGCTCCGCTCCATTTTTGCTCAATAACGTCACTTCCATCGCTACTTGTTGAAAAATGTCTGAATTCTTTGTGAGTCCGAAGTCTGTTGACACGAGTCTCGGAACAATATTGTTTATTTGTTAACCCACAGGCACGCCACTTTCTTGATATCGAAGCAATCGTCGCGCGCGAGGATGAAGAGGAACTGGATGAGGAAGAGGATGAGGGAGTGGATGATCTCGGTAAGTCACATGCACTTGTCATTCATCGCGGTCTATGTGTATCTTTTAGGTGAGCTCTTGGACGATGAGGAGGAGGTTCCGGACGACGAGGCGGAAAGCATCTCACGTGCTAGTGCCAACGTAGAAGCACAGGACCTCGAAGACGAAGCAGTGAGAATCGTAGCAAGAGCTGGGCCCAATACGCGGTCTCCATACACGACAATTGACGACGTCCCCCTACCGTTTCGAGTGCCGCGCTCGACCGATCCTAGTATATGGTCCGTCAGGGTGAAGGTTGGTATTCTGCATTATGTGCCAGTAGATGCTCACACCCGATGGGACAGCTTGGACGAGAAGCCGATGTCGTATTCCAAATTTGCCGTCGGTGTCTTGTGCCTCGTGAAATCCACCCACCAGCCATCACGTCGGCATTCACTCTGTCCTCTGTACCGGGATATGTGTTCATTGAGGCGTTCGACGTCAGAGAAGTCCGGCATGCAATGAAGGGCTTGGTTACTATCCGCGATAAGCAACCACGGGTCATTCCGCCAACGGAGTACGTTGGAATACTTTCCTCCCGACACCATTCATCCACTCGGATAGTGTCATGAACTAGTATGCCGCGTTCATGACTTAGTTATACCAACGTTGTAAGGCCAGCCCGAGCGCTGAGCCCGAAACGGGACGTTCGACACAGCCACGTTCCCGGTGTCTCGCGTTTTGCCTTCATCTGTACCTTACTCTTTTTGTTTAGCACTTAGCTCTGTTCCCCTTTTGTGCTATCCTTTCCCCTTTCCTTCTTTAGCTTAGTTAGAGGTCTCCTTTGTATTTAACCAGTACAAGTTGTTCGAAAAAGACAATAGACCAGAAGAGGCTCGTATTGCCCACTTTTCCCCCCTTCAACTTATCGCGCGTGAATTCGACTCGAGTCAGGCCCAAACGAGGGCACTCGAAATCAAATCTATTCATCGTCTTTTGCTTGATCTCGCTGCATCGGACAGCATCACTTTGTCTTGTCTTGTCTCTCTCCCCCTCTCCTCCTCTTCCTCTCTCTTGGAGTGGAAACACTCTCCGCCTTCGAACTCACTAGGACCCTCACGTCCTTACAACGTACTATCAATAGTACTTGCCACACTCAAAGAAAGGGTACTATCAAGTTGTCCGACTAGGACCCTTGGTTCCACCTCCCATATAGTAGGAAACCTGGGCTCTATGGTCCCACCATGTCCGTTTGCGCAAAAGTGATGAGTAGAGGCGTCCACAATATCGCGTTTTCATTGTCGCCTGATGTTTTTGGATGATTTAACTTGTTATTATTTGTGGACAGAGTCCAAACAAGTTACTAATAGGTAAACAAGGATCTATTATTAGTATTAGAAGGTTCTACGACCTTCTATAGTCTTCTACCGGCTTCTACAGGATGTACTGCGGAGAAGGTCACAAGACCTAAGAGAGACTAACGCCATTGGACACTATTTATAATGCTTCCACTGTATTCCAGAGTATTCTACTGCGCACAGACCATGTAACTAGGTATATAAGCCAGCCTAATACTACGGACAGCCTTCAGACTGTCCACTTGTGACAACTACTTGCTAGACTCCCCTGTCCCTTCTTTTCTACCACCATTGAATCGAACCTTCCCTTCGCAGTCCTGCTCGTACTCAAGTCCCTACTTCTGTTCCTCCTAGTTACCCTCCTCCTCTCCCCTATTGTTCGTCGTCCTCTTTCGAGTTCCAAGCGTAAACGGCCTCACTAGTCAGTGAGTCCTTCACAGATAGAGGTCGGACGATGGGTGCGCTGCATAGCTGGACAATATCGCGACGATGTTGGATATGTCTACCAATCGAACGTCTCTGAGTCGAACCAGTGGGAGGTCATTGTGGTATTCGTGCCCCGAATCCCTCAGTCGAGCGGTAAGCGGAAGAGAGATGGGCGGCCGGCCCCACAGCTATGGACTGCTGCAGAACTCGCCCAGCAACATGGCCAGAGGAAAGTAAAGGTTCTCGGGCCCAACAAGTTTGTCTTCAGAGGGAGCGTATACGAGGATGGGCTCGTCATGGAGCCCATTCCGTTGACTTATCTTCGTGTCTTGGAGCACTCCCCTCAGAACATTACGTCATTCGTACAGTCGGCTATAATGCGGTCTCATCCTCCGTTCTACCCATGTCTCAAACGCTTCGCGCAGGATTCGACTCAAGTAGGTGATAGGGTGCTGGTGGTGTCAGGAGAATACGCCGGCATCGTCGGCCGCACCGAAAGTATCCAAGATAATGTCGCGGACGTGGTTACTCAAAGCCCTGAGCAACATTCCGGGCTGATTATTCGCGTCTCTCTGCGCGACTTAATTCCCTATTTTCACCCAGGTGACAGCGTCAAGGACCGCTGGTCAGACTCCTTTGGTATGGTGGTCGCCATTGACCACGATGATCAGAAAGTAACCTTTCTGGACAAGGAAGCCAACGCAGAGGTGCACCTACAGCCCCCATCCTCCCCCTTCTATATCTCCTGATTGAATTCTGGACCTATAGATCAATAGGTCGACACTCAGCATTCAATTCTTTAGCTCTCCCCTTCGATTTTTCCGTTTCACCCCGGGTCTCTATGTCGAATATCCTGGGACAAGCGGTGCGACGCGCCGGGGTCGCATATTACAAGTACCAGACGGCAGCATTGCTCAAGTCATTGACGAAGTAAGCGGGCAACATGTAAGTCTAGGTCCATATCGCCAACGACGAACTCATGACAGGTTCAGATCAATATCAATGTAGACGAGATAACGGTATCGGGTGTCCAAGCCGCTACTTTGCTTCAGGTCCAGCACCGTCGCATTTGGGAGGGGAAGCGAGTCATGATCACCAGAGGCTCCCT